>ML429013.1:0-45138 GCA_005239525.1 Nicotiana knightiana | reverse complement strand
CCTAGATTAAGAAAATTAGCTACTCATATTCATAAGAATCAATTCTAAAATAACTTGCATAATTGAACTACAAAATAATAAATAAAAGCTATAAAAATCAATGTTTGCTTCACTGAGTAGTAATCCACAAGCTTTTCCTTCACTTCAATGGCTTCCTCTCTCTTCAAGTTGTGTTTTTGGGTCTATTTATATTGTTGGGATAAACCCTAGCCGTGTAGGAGACTTCTATTCCAACCGGAAAACACTTAAAACCTTTAAAACTCGGAATTGACCGGACAGGGACCCAGGCGTTACGCCGCAAACTCCCCCTTATCGCCAGGGCAGACCTGGCTTTAGGGTTCTAACGCCCCACTAATGCCAGCACAATTACATTAAGAGTCACTACATATATTTTTCTTTCACAACAATATAACTGTTTATTTTTTTTTTCTTTTTCTCAAGTGACTCTTACTTTTTCAAACAGTGCACTTTTCTCCTTGTTTCAATTATTCCCCTCCAAAACCAACCTACCACCCACACTTTAACTTTTCCATATTTCATCACTTTTTAGTGCTTGCGAGAGGTGACAAGGTTCAAATATATGATCTATTCAAACAAAGGGGTATGACTTGTAATGTGGTTGCCAAAGAAACAAGATTATAGGATCAACGGGGTTAACTATGATACATAACAGTTATGTGGGTAAAATATATATAACTGGCTCAACAAAGAAATGCCTATATCACTTCCAAGACTGAACAAAACTTCTATTTCGCTTTGCACACACACGGGGCAAGTTCTAGACATCAAATGCAATGCACAGAATAACATACAAATCTCACACACACTTGGCACATAACTCACTCAGGATTGGATCTATCACGACACTCCAGTCAAAGCAGTTAAGCAAATCTTAAGAATTCCTGATTTAAGGTATTTATCCTGGAGTCAAAAAAATTGAGCCTAAGCGTCACAACCAAAGTACTGACTATTCTCAAGGCATTAGCATGTTTCGAGATATTGCTACTATTAAAACCTTCACCAAGTGGTTACTACTCCTACAAATTAAAAACTACCTACACCCGGTTCAATAAAAAATCCATGGAAAAGAACCGTGGTCCAAAGAAAAACCAATAGGGAATTACTACACTACCTAAAATAAAAAATCTTTTTGGTATTTTCGTTAGACTTACTTCCCTCAAGAGAACTGTCTAAGAGATCCATCGTCGGGAAGAGTCCACATATTTCTAATTTTTTTTCTATTTTGTTCTACCTAAAAGAAAAATTTACTAGCAATAAAAGCTAAAACTAATAACAAGAAAGCACACTAAACAATAAGAGCTAAAACTACTAACAAGAAAGCACACTAAACAATAAATCAGAACAAATATGTACAACACCCCACACTTAAATCATGTAATGTCCTCAGTGGATCACATATAGACAAAACAAGAAATAAAAGTAAGGTGCAAGAAACTCCCTGATCCAAGTAGCTTCGCCATCCTTTCCATTAGTTTTGCTTCCCCTGCTCCTTCGAGCATCCGTTTGAATCACTTTATGCCTCCACTTTGAACTTATGAATTAGATCCCAAGTTTTGAATCTGCTCCTGGGGTGGTGGAATGGGGTGGTGGAACAAATCTGCCTGGCCCAATAAAACAATGTAGTAATCTGCGCTTCTTGGCCTTTCGATGAAATGTGTACTCCCTACTTTCTGGCAAGAAGAATTCCAGAATGTAGGCATCTTGTTCTTTATCCCTCAACTCATCAGGTGGTTCGGATAACTCTATTTGCATATCATCATCCCAACACAATGTGAAAAAATGGTTGGAGTGTGTACCAACATCCTCAACACTAACGACACTAGATTCAACAAAGTATGTATCCTCGATGTCCTTGGTTAACTCTAGTATCTTTTCTACCACATCAGCATCCTCCGATTTCAGTTCCAACCTAGGTGGTTCTTCAATAGATGGCCTGGCCGGCGGGTTCTCTCTTTCCTCTACGTATAGTGACTCAAACTCGAGAGCCTTTGGCCATACCCCTTTTTTCTCAAGTGCTAACACCCAATCTGCCAGTTCTTCACCGTTCTTATCGTCTAAATTCATCAAACATTCATCCAAAGGGTCCCCAACAGTCAGGGATGCATAATCTTTTTCTGAGATCACATTCACAGCATCAATAAGAGAGCAGTTGGCGAACTCACTAGGTCGCCTCATAGACTTCTGCACGTTGAAAGTGATTTCTTCATTATTGAGCCTCATCTTAAGTTCACTAGTCTCACAATCGATAACAGCTATGCCTGTGGCCAAAAATGGACTTCCCAAGATTATGGGAATTTCCTCATCCACTTTGCAGTCTAATATCAAGAAATCAGCAGGAAATACAAACTTCCCCACTTGCACCAATACATCATCCAGAATACCCGATGGTCTCTTCACCGTCCTATCAGCAAGTTGCAGCAGCATGGAGGTAGGCCTGGCTCTACCAATCCCCAGTCTTTTATATATGGATAGAGGCATCAAATTAATGATGGCCCTCAAGTCAAATAGAGCTTTGGTGAAAGATAAGTTGCCAATGGTACAAGTAATGGTAAAACTCCATGGGTCAGACAACTTTTTAGAAATAGGGCGCGTCACCACCGCACTACAAGTCTGAGTAAGGGTGACAGTAGCCAGATCTTGGAAGTCAAATTTTCTCGACATCAAGTCCTTCATCATTTTAGCGTAACCAGGCATTTACTTCAACGCATCAATCAATGGGATATTTACTTGTATTTACTTTAGCATGTCTAAGAACTTTTTGTACTGTTCATCCTTTTGGTATTTGGCCAGCCTCTGAGGGAATGGAGCTGGCGGTCTCTTTTTCCCAGTGATTTGGGACTTTTCTTTCTCAGCCACCACCTCAACTACCGGCTTCTGGGCTATCTCCACTTCTTTTTCAGTCTCACTCTATGCACTGGGTTCTCTTTCAGTAGGTTGCACTGTTACTTTGGTCAAGTTTTTTGAATCATCAAGTTTAATCGGCATGGGTACCAGTGTCTCGGCCTGTCTGCTTTCACGATCTCTCTCCAGTTCTAAGTTTAAGTCTCTGCCACTGCGGAGAGTCACTCCCATCAGCTGCCTTGGGCCCTGGTCCATAGGATTTACCTGACTATCTGCAGGTAAAGTTCCAGGAGGACGATTGTTTAGTGCCATAGATATCTGGCCTAACTGTACTTCAATATTTTTAATAGTTGCATCATGTATATCTACTCTCTCACTGATTTTGGCATTTGACCCAATAACCTGCTGCATCATAGCTTCTAACCTGGAAAACCCATCTTCTTGCTTTCCCCCCTGTTGATGCTGAGGAGGATAGTATTCTTGTTGTTGATTCTGATGGTTATAACCTTGTGGCCTCTGATACGGTGTTGCATTACCTTGTTGTCCCCTAACACCCATATTTCCACTGTTCTGCTGTTGGTGGGGTGGTCTATATGGTTGAACGTGCTGACCCAAGTTCTGCCCCCTTGTCTCTGACTTCCATTATTTGACACATAATTCATATTTTCTGGATAAGGAGGGTGATGACATTCTGCATTCCAGTGATTACCAAGTGGTTGACTAATGCAAGATGTGCATAAGCCCCCATTGGTTGTGTCTACGATGTGTACCTGCTGCTTTTGTCCTGATTCTTCCACCTTCTTAGTAAGTATACTCATCTGTGTTATCAAGGTGGCCACGTTCTCTGCAATAGAATTAGATGGATCGAATGGCACTGAGTGAACTACAGGAGTAATGGGTGCATTCCTTGTTGTCCATCCTGAATTCTGTGCCATTTTATCAAGTAAGATTTGACTTTCTCTCCACGTTTTGCTCAAGAATGCTCCACCAGTCGAAGCATCAATGTTTGCTTTAACAATATCAGCCAAACCCATATAAAAATGCTGCCCCAACATTTGCTCCGGAATACCATGATGTGGACAGATAACCAGCATTCCCTTAAATCGTTCCCATGTCTCTTGCAGTGTTTCAAATGGTTTCTGTCTGAAACTCAAGATTTCATCAATTTTGTTGAGCAGTCTTGTTGGGTGGATGAAACTTGTTCACGAATGGTTTGACTTATTCCTCCCATGTGGTAATGGAATTGATGGGGAGTGAGTTTAGCCAAGTCTGGGCAGTGTGAGTCACTGAGAATGGAAACAACAATAGTTTTATTGCCTCCTGAGTGACGTTTGGGCGCCTCTATATTTTACAAATTGACAGGAGTTTTTCAAATGCTGCTGGGGGTCTTCGATGTATGACCCTGAGAATAGTCCCTTGTTCTGCAATAAGTGCAGCATATTATTTGTTATCTTGAAGGACTCAGCCTGTATTTGAGGGACCAGTATCGCAGTGGCTAAATTCTCAGTTGTGGGTTGTGACAAGTCATATAAGGGAGCCTCTGCCCCTATTTGAGCGACTGGGTCTACCACATCATCCCCATTATTGTTCCGGTTGTGTGGATCTTCCATGTCGGTTTCAATTTGTTCAATTTGTGGTTGATGTTTGCTTTTCCGGTTGGTCCGGTTTAGGGCCTTGAAAACTTTCTCGGGGTCTGATAAGGCTTCAACTACTTCACCAGTCCTCGATGAGTTTCTAGGCATGCACCTGCAACACGTTAGCAAACGTTAAACTTTCAATGTAAAAACGAAAATTTAAAGAAAATTGACTATATTTCAGAATTTTGTATTTCTTCCAACTCAATTGATAATACCGTTAACTCCCCGGCAACGGCGCCAAAATTTGATCACGCTCAACTATGTCTTATAAAAGACTAAGCGGGCGTTGCAAATATAATCCGGGGTATTATGCCCAGAGTCGATCCCACGTGGAATTTACGTATCAATCAATACTTTAGAATACGCAACTTTTACTCAATTAATTCTCTCAAGATTTTTTAATATAAATTGGTGATGTTTTACTAATTCAACTAACAATAATGATAACTAGCAATTACTAACAATGTGTTGTAAACAATTATGATAAAGGTCTAAAGCTATGGTTTCCCCTCGTTGGTGAACTTACTTCTCGGATACTTCTTATAGTTTTATTTAGTTGTCTCTATCAATCATGAACAATCTATCTACCATAAATCTCTCTCAAGTAATTATGATAATTTACTAGACGCACTCTCTCAAGTTACGCTAGCTAGATTGCATTACAGTTCACTTTAGATTGCACCCGAGGTATCGTTATCTCTAATCCAACCTCTAAACCCTCGGTTATGACTTTCGTCTATACTCCGGGAGTGATGTTGTTCAAACAACTACCTAAATATGCACTCTCTCTCAAGTAGATACATAATAAATAGGAACAGCTAATTGAGGGCCCTTCAATCAACTACAACAAAAACGTAGTTGAACAAATAGAGATTAATCAGCCATNGATTAAGAAAATTAGCTACTCATATTCATAAGAATCAATTCTAAAATAACTTGCATAATTGAACTACAAAATAATAAATAAAAGCTATAAAAATCAATGTTTGCTTCACTGAGTAGTGATCCACAAGTTTTTCCTTCACTTCAATGTCTTCCTCTCTCTTCAAGTTGTGTTTTTGGGTCTATTTATGTTGTTGGGATAAACCCTAGCCGTGTAGGAGACTTCTATTCCAACCGGGAAACACTTAAAACCTTTAAAACTCGGAACTGACCGGACAGGGACCCAGGCGTTACGCCCCAAACTCCCCCTTATCGCCAGGGCAGACCTGGCTTTAGGGTTCTAACGCCCCACTAACGCTAGGCTGACCCTGGCTTTAGGGGCCAAACGCCCCACTAACGCCCGGGTTGGCCTGGCTTTAAGGCTAAAACGCCCGGCTATAGCCCGGTTCACTCCTTTTCGACTCTTGAGCGTATTTTCGACGTTCATGCATCCATTTAGCTCGGTTTCCATCTCCAATGCACCTACACATGAAATAGACTCCATTATGCACATAAAAAGTGTATTTTTATCATTAACGCACATAAAATGTAAGGCATATAACGTGTTAAACCATGAATTCTAGCCACACATCAAGCTCCCATGGTAATTGTGCTAGCCAAGTGCTCGATGTAATTCCTCAATGGCAATACATATCCCATTTGGAGCCCGAGTCTCCGGGAAAACAAACCACTAGCATCATACATCTTGAATTCCATGAAATTTTAAGTGAAAAGTGTCTCACAAGAAGCCAATGAGTAGAGTTGTGTGTCAATTTTTCATAAACTTGCCAAGGTGAAGTCTGAGTAACCTTGGCAAAGTGGGAAAGCGTATAGTATATACTTTGTCACACCCACTAACTACTGATTGTTTGTGCAGGGAAGAAAATACTACCCAGAAGATCCACCGGAAAAGGAAAGGCCACGTCTTCAGCCCCGACGAAAAACAAAGCAAAAGCCCGCCCACCTCAGAAGAAAAAGAAAGGGGGAGATGCTACTTCTAGTATGATTGGTGAGGAAGCAGTAGCTGTTGTGGCTGCCATGAGGCAGCAACCCCTTGGCCAACGGGAATATGGTATCAACAGCATACCAGCACACTCCAAGAAATGGTATGCACGCTGCAAGCCCAAGCATGTTCACCCTGAAGGGGCCATTAAGGAAGGGAGTCTGAGAACAAAATTTCCGGCGATTTGGAGGAGAATCCATGAATTGGGTTTGGGATATGTGTTCAGACACAATGGAAAAATCAACCTCAACTTAGTCCGGGAATTCTATGATGGGTTTGACCCTAAGGACAAGGAAATATTGGTGCCAATTCATGGGCACTTGGTGGATTTTTCAACCAAGGCCATATGTGATTTTCTAGGTGCACCAAATGTTCCGGTGGAGCCTCTAGAGCAATTCATACGCCATCCCAACTATCGAGAGGTGAGGCACACACTTTGTGGAGTTGATTCCAGGGCTTCTTGGATTCGGGATAGAACCACAAATCGCCATAAAAGGTTTCTCAAGAAGAAGATGAAGGCTGAAACACAGGTGTGGCTGTAATTGATTAATGCACGGATACTACCGTGCATCCATGACACCTTAATCATCCGAGAGAAGATTTGTGTGCTCTACTTCCTCATGACGGGGCAACAAGTGAATGTGGGTCATCTGATGCGATATCAAATGGGATTGGTGCGTTCGAGCAACTGAATTGATCGATTACCATTCCTAAATTTCTTGGCTCAGTTCCTGCTAAATGAAAATGTAGCGGTTGATCCTAACTTCGACCATACCATTGATCAACAACTCACCCGAGAGACTGACATCACTGAGACTGAAAGAAGAGTCCTCACTGACCAATGCCGAGCGCAATGCACGTGATGATAGCTTCATGGCCCATCTCTATGGGATGATGGATTTGCAGTTGGGCATAGGAGGTCGTCCAGCGTAAGTTGATGAAAGGGATGAGTTGGATCAGAGATACCCACTCACGCTCAGCAGATGATAGGAGCAGGTGAGGGATACATGCTCCCAGATGATAAATATATCGACACACCTGAAGATTCTAATGCAGAGCCGATGTGCTCGGATGAGGAAGATGATGGAGAAGATGAGTATGAAGAGGAATGGAGAGCGTCCGATGATGATGACGCTGAATGATCAAGGAGACTCTTGCACCTTACTTTTATTTCTTGCTTTGTCTATACATGATGCACTAAGGACATTGCATGAATTAGGTGTGGGGTGATGTATAAATGTGTTGTGGAATGGTTGTACTTTAGATGTTTTCTTGTTGAAGTTTTTCTGCTCATGGTAGTAAATGTTTTTCTTTTAAGTTTATATGTGGACTCTTTCCGACGATGGATCTCCTAGACAGTTCTCTTGAGGGAAGTAAGTCTAAAGAAAATACCAAAAAGATTTTTTGTTTAGGTAGTGTAGTAATTCCCCCTTGGTTTTTCTTTGGACCACAGTTATTTTCCAAGGGTTTTTAATTGAACCGGGTGTAGGTAAATTTTAATTTTTAGGAGTAATAACCACATGGTTGAGGGCATAGTCGCAGCAATATCTCGGAACTTTGTGATGCCTTGAGAATAGTCAGTACTTTGGTTGTGACGCTTAGGCTCAATTTTTTGACTCCAGGATAAATACCTTAAATCAGGGATTCTTAAGATTTGCTTAATTGCTTTGACTGGAGTGTCGTGATAGATCCAATCCTGAGTGAGCTATGTGACATGTGTGTGTGAGGTTTGTATTCTATTCTATGCATTGCATTTGATGTCTAGAACTTGCCCCGTGTGTATGCAAAGCGAAATAGTAGTTTTGTTCAGTCTTGGAAGTGATATAGGCATTTCTTTGTTGAGTCAGCTATATATATTTTACCCACCTAATTGTTATGTATCGTAGTTAACCCCGTTGAGCCTATAATCCTGTTTCTTTGGCAACCACATTCCAAGCCATACCCCTTTGTTTGAATCGATCATATATTTGAACCTTGTAACCTCTCGTAAGCACTGAAATGTGATGAAATATGGAAAAATTAAAGTAGGGGGGGTAGGTTGATTTTTGAGGGGAATAATTGAAATAAGGAGAAATGTGCACTGTATTGAAAAGTAAGAGTCACTTGAGAAAAAAAAAATAGAAAAGAAATAGTTGTATTGTTGTGAAAGAAAAATATATATGTGGTGACTCTTAATGTAATTGTGCTTAAAGAA
This sequence comes from Nicotiana knightiana, assembly GCA_005239525.1. NCBI lineage: Eukaryota > Viridiplantae > Streptophyta > Magnoliopsida > Solanales > Solanaceae > Nicotiana > Nicotiana knightiana. The sequence continues at coordinate 36,521 of ML429013.1, read as the reverse complement.
GTATGGGGTAATAATGTTGATGTGAAGCCGGAGTTGGTTTAATATAAGTTTGAGATTGAAAGATAAAGTATATGTATTAAAGTGCTTGGGGTGGTGTAGTCACTCTTATATCTAAATGTATCCTACCCGTCCCTCAACCTATATTACAACCAAATAAAGTCCTACTTGATTCTAGACTGAATGAGCTCGATTAGTAGAGTAGTACACTACGGGCAAGCCTATGGTGCACCTTTTGTGGCATATGAATATTATTTCTGAGAGTGAGTGGCTTCTTTCTATCTTGAGTTCCTAAGTGTTCTTAAATTTTATTGTGTGTGGAACTAGCTCTTTGATTTGGTGAGGGCACATGATTCATGAAGGAAAGGTAATGTTGTCGACCTCTATGTTAGAGTAGTGAGTGGATTGTGAATAAAGCATGGTATATGTGAGTCGACTATTGAGGCGAGGATGTCACACCTTTGTGCTTGAACTGTTTTAAAAATTCTTGGTATAACGTGTTAAGGGATTTGCTTAATAAGTTGTGTTCATGAGTGTAGTTTGATTGCTCGAGGACGAGCAAAAGTTTAAGTGTGGGGTGTTGATGTGTGGCTAGAATTCATAGTTTAACACGTTATGTGCCTTGCATTTTATGTGCGTTAATGATAAAAATACACTTTGTATGTGCATAATGAAGTCTATTTCATGTGTAGGTGAATTGGAGATGGAAGCCGAGCTAAATGGATGCATAAACGTCGAAAATATGCTCAAGAGGCGAAAAGGAGTGAACCGGGCTATACCCGAGCGTTTGAGCTGTAAATCCTAGTCATGCCAGGATTTAGCCGGGCGTTTGGGCTATAAAACCTGGTGAGACCAGGCGTTATCCAGGCAACAGACCCCTAACGCCAGGCCTGACCAGGCGTTATCCAGGCGTTTGTCCTGTAACGCCTGGCCCCTGATCCGGTCAAATCCGAGTTTTGAAGATTTTAAGTGTTTTCCGATTTGAATAGAATTCTCCTACACATTTAGGGTTTGTCCTAAACATATAAATAGACCCAAAAATACAACTTGAATGAAATGATGCCATTAGAGTGAAGAAAAGCTTGTGGATTACTACTCAACAAAGCAGAAACATTGATTTTTACATCCTTATTTCATCACTCTGTAATTTATTTATGCAAGTATTTTGGGATTTGATTATTATGAACATGATTAGCTAATTTTCTTAATCTAGGGTTTTGGTGGAACCCGTTGGGGGATGAACTTGTTGTGATATTAATATAGTTTGGTTGGTTGTTAATCTCTATTTGTTCAACTACATTCTTGTTGTAGTTAATTGAATGGCCATCAATTAGCTGTGCTTATTTATTATGTATCTACTTGAGAGAGAGTGCATATTTAGGTAGTTGTTTGAACAACACCACTCCCGGAGTATAGACGAAAGTCATAACTGAGGGTTTAGAGGTTGGATTAGACATAACGATACTTCGGGTGCAATCTAGAGTGAACTGTAATGCAATCTAGCTAGCGTAACTTGAGAGAGTGCGTATAGTAAATTATCATAATTACTTGAGAGATATTTATGGTAGATAGAGTGTTCATGATTGATAGAGACAACTAATCTAAACTATAAGAAGTATCCGAGAAGGAAGTTCACCAACGGGGGAAACCATAACCTTAGACCTTTATTATAATTGTTTACACCATATTGTTAGTTAATTGTTATTTTATTAATTTTTTCAGTATAAATAGTAAAACATCACCAATTGAGATTCAAAAGTCTTGAGAGAATTGATTAAGTAAAATTTGCATATTCTGACGGCTTTATTGATACGTAAATTCCCTGTGGGATCGAATATGGGCGTAATACCCCGAATTATATTTGCAGCGCCCGTTTAGTCTTTCTATAAGACATAGTTGAGCGTGATCAAAGATCAACGTTCGCATTCGCGAACAAATAGCCGCAAATGTGATGATAGTATAAATGGGAGAACTTTGAACTTGCGACTGTTTCTCCACATCTGCTGGGTTCGCAATGGCGAACCCCAAGTCGCAAAAGCGACACCTCAAATTGAGGTCGGATTACAAAATAAATTACATAATCGGGCTCGAAGGTGAATGGGTAATCAGGTTTTGGTCTGAATTTTAGGTTTGGACCAAGCGAGCCCGGGAGTTGACTTTTTTAATAATGACTTAAATTCAATTCTTGGCAATTGTGGGTAGTCCTATGGCTTAATTTGAATCGTTTGGTTGGTAATTTGCTAGATATTGTTGGTTCGGAAGCTTGTTTGAAAAGCAAAGCTGTGATTGAGCATTGGGTGATCTTTGGAATGAGGTAAGTGTTGAGTCTAACCTTGACTTGAGGGATTAGGAACCCTCGGAGTATATGCTATGTTAATTTCATGTGAGCGGCATATATGCGTTCTTGTTTTCCCTGGTTTTCTGTTGTTCTTTAATTATCTCCTTCCCTGCCTTAAATGTTATATGCCCTAAATGCTTTCCATGCTTACTTGCTACCCATTAACCAATTCTTCTCCTGTTAATGATGTTAGATCATTTCATAGTTTCATGATTCCCTGCTATTTGCTTAAATTGACTTACTTGCACCTTCTAATTGTCAACTACTGGATTAGTCTCGCTGTGTAGTATTACTTGTGTAGATTCCTATGTTGTACAAGGTTTCCTTTTTGGTTCAGTTTTGTATTTATTGATCATAAAGGTTTTTGTGGTTTGAATTGTTAATTTGACTGTGCACATTGAGTATTTGGTACTGATATGGTGGGATCAGGTTGTACGCCGCAACAGGTGAAATAAGGGTGCATTGATGGTTGAATAAGGGTGAATTTGTACTGTACGGTGGGATCGGGTTGCACGCCGCAACATGTGGAATAAGGGTAGACTGTTACAGTGAGATAAGGGTGAATTATGACACTGATATTGTTATATGGTGGGATTGAGTTGCACGCCGTAATATATTTATTATTTATTATTGTTAATGTTGTTACAGTGAAATAAGGAAGGATTATGTGATGTACAGTGGGATAGGGTTGCGCACCACAACAATTTATGTGTTTCTATTTCCTTGAGTTGTGTTGGTTTTATGGTATTTTCATCTGAACTCTAAGGATTGGTAATTCTGAATGTCACTGGCTTATTTCATGAGGTTGTAGATATTATTTTTAATTGATTGCCTTATTTCGTTCTGTATTTCTTTTTCTGTCTTTATTATACATTGCGTACAGGTTGTAGTGTGAGTGACCTGCCTTAGCCTCGTCACTACTTCGTCGAGGTTAGGCTCGGTACTTACAGAGTACATGGGGTCGGTTGTATTTATACTACACTCTGCATTTCTTGTGCAGATTTTGACATTGGTCCCAACTGACCGTGAGACGTAGCAGCTTGGATTTGCTCATTAGAGACTCGAGGTAGATCTGCTGGCATCTGGAAACCTTGAAGTCCCCTTCTATTTTCCCCTATTTTACTGTTTCTTTTTGTTCAAAACAATTGTATTTCTTTCAGACTCTGTTTGTAGAAAATCCTAGAAGCTCGTGAGTTGTGACTCCAGATCCGGTTTGTAGTAAATATTATGGGCATTTATATTATTCCAGACTCGATTTTATTTCATCTTGGCTCAATTGACTTTATTTATTGAAATTGAATAATAATTGGCTTAACGATTCTCTATCGTTGAATTTCTTAGCAAGTGAAATGTTAGGCGTCATCACGATTCCGTACGTGGGAATTTCGGATCGTGTCCGTTTAATGGTACGCTTATATTGAAGTGGAAGTGTTCAACAGATGCTGAACATGTTAAAATGGAAAATGGAGCCAACTTTAAGACGCTGCTGCCTAAGCATTTGGTCTTTTCTTTCTTTTAAATTTCGGCCAAAATATATCCAAACACCACCGGTTTCAGCGGTTGTAATCATTGTTATTAATAGTGTTGATTGAGACTGTATTAATAACAAATCTTGAATTTGTTGTTGAATAATGTGGCATGATGGGAAGTGACAATGTGGAACAGTTAATCAAATCTCATGTGATTAATTTGCTTTTTTTTTTTTTTGGAGATCACAGATCACAATTCCTCGTAGTATTTGGTACTTTTCAGCTATTTATTTGCTGATTGTTGCTAAGTATGTCCATAGCAGCTGCTGCTCGATCCTTAAATTGTGATTGTTTAACCCCTGGAGACTTTCTTTTGATAGGTGATCGATTGACGATAAACCAGCCTCTATCTTTTGCTTGATCGTCATTGCTACTGGAATTTACAGCCACTTGATCACATTCCTGTCCAGCTTTATGTCTTCTAACTATAAGTCACATAAATGATCGTTGTTTCACTAAGTTGTGTTGCAAATGATTGTTAGTTAACTACCACACAATCACATATAAAATAACTAAAGAAGAAGAAATAACACGACGATTTCTAACTACCAAATTAGGCAGAAAGTTTAAATCTAAAATTATACTACTAATGTTGAATATTGTCAGAAGATCTTGTGAACTAGCTATTATGAAGTTGTGAATATACAATCCCTGTTCAGACTTCTTATTACTAGCTACTGTCGATTATTCAATGCAGGCTAGTACTAGAAGAGTCTAATTTTGCAGAAATCTGAGGAAAATTTAGTGATATGTAATTGGATTTCTTGAAACTGTCCCAATCTTTTTCAAGATTCCTGATCTGTTTGTATATTGCTTTATTTTCACTTCTTTTTTCCCTCCTTTTGATCTTTTCATTACGACGGTTTGTTCTTTAAAGTATACCACAGTTCTTGCTTTTTATTTGGTTTTCTACCTATTCCAAGCTAATTATGTGAATATTTGAAATAGGTAATCATGGCATCTCAAAATGAAGAGAATCTGCCAGCTTCTTCTTCTAATGCTATTTCCTTAGACGACGAGAGTCAAAGGCCTTTACAACCTGATGAAGTTGTTGAAATGGCAAAAAGGAGATATTCCCGAGCATGGAATTATTTCGAGCTGATGAAGTTTAGTGGTGTTCCATATGGTGTTTGTAAGTATTGCAATCGCCGTTATAAAAATGCTAGAAGTTGTGGTACAAAATCTATGTTAGATCACATATCTAAGTGTTCTAATAGGCCAAGAGATGTACAAAATGAGGATGATACTGGTGGTGGTTATTTTGATCAAGATGTTGCACGTAAACAACTTGCACATGCTATTATTTTACACGAGTATCCACTCTCTATAGTTGATCATGTAGGATTTAGAAATTTTGTTGCGAGTCTCCAGCCTATGTTTAAGATGGTTTCTAGAAATACAATCAAGAATGACATAATGAAAATTTTTGACAATTTTAAATCATAAACTTCTAAGTTGTTGGATAAAGTCACGAGTAGAATTGCAATAACAACCGATATGTGGACTTCCAATAGTAACAAAAAAGGGTTCATGGTTATTACTGGTCATTTCATTGATGATTCATGGAGGCTTCAAAGTCATATTCTGAGATTTGCCTATGTCCCTACCCCACATGATAAAGATGTCTTGTGTGGTGCTTTGGTTAATTGTTTGTTTGATTGGAATCTTGAACTAAAATATCAACTATCACAGTTGACAATGCTAGCACAAACAATGCTATGATTAAAACTTTATTGGATGAGAAACTTAATAAAAAAGATCTGTTGTTGAGTGGTCGAGTATTTCATGTGCGTTGTGATTGTGTCTTGTATTGGAGTGGATCAGCTGGCAGAATTGAGAGGTTTGAAGAAGCCGCACGTTTGGTTCACTGTTCTTGTAATAAGAAGTTGGAGTATGATTGTCCTACTCGGTGAAACTCAACATATTTAATATTGAGAACAACTATAGAATACAAAGAGGTGTTTAACAAGTTGAGTCTAACTGACACAAATTATCATTATTATCCAACTGAAGAGCAATGGAGTAATGCATAATATGTTTCTGATAAGCTCAAACTTTTTTATCATATCATTGAACAGTTTTCAGGAACTCAATATCCAACTTCTAGTCAATACTTTATAAAAGTTTGTGAAATTAAGCTAGAATTGGAAGCTTGGGTGAATGAGTTTAATCCTGTGATTAGCACTATGGCATCTGCGATATTGTTGAAATTTAAAAAATATTGGGAGGATGTGCATATTTTGATGGGAGTAGCTGCATCCTTTGATCCACGGTACAAGATGAGGTTAATAGAGTTCTTTCTTCCACTAATTTATGGTGAAGAAGCTTCAACTAACATTCAAGAAGTTCGATCCAATTGTTATGATCTCTTTCAAGATTATAAGAGTAAATTATCTGCTCCACATGATTCATTAGCATCTAGTTCTAGTGAAATCACTAGTTTTACTCAGGATGATCGGCTTTCGAGCTTTGATAAATTTGTAGCTTCAACTGGAGCTACCGTGGAGAAAAGATCAGAGTTGGATATGTACTTAGAAGAAGACCTACTACCTCAAACTCCTTCATTTGACAATTTGAGTTGGTGGAAGACAAATGGATTGAAATTTCCTATATTGCAAAAAATGGCTTGTGATCTCTTAGCCACTCCCGTGTCTACTGTTGCTTCAGAATCGACATTTAGCACTAGTGGGAGGTTGATTAGCCCTCATCGGAGTAGACTCCACCCCACTACTTTGGAAGCTTTAATGTGTGCTCGCACGTGGTTATGGAATGACTTAAATGGTAAGTAATTTTCTCATTATTGTCTTAATAGGTATTCAATTATTTAATATTATATTAATACATTGAACTATGCATTTTTTCTTTTAGGTTTGACTTCAACTGTTGATCAAGTTTCATGTCCAACATTGCTTGATGAAGAGGAAGAGCCGGATTCAAGTGGTTTATCACAACTATGAGACCCTTGACATGCTTACATCCCTTTTGTTCCTATCAATTTAGTAAGGGAGGCTTCTGTTGTGTATTATTGAAACTTAAACAAAGTGCAACTCTGCTTTTGATTGTACAACACTTTTTTGCCTTCAAACTCCTCCCAATGTGTCAAAGATGAATTCAGTTGGCGCTCAAGCTGTTCCAGCTCTTTTATGTGTAATTGTCCTAAGTCTTCTCCAAGGATATGCCTATAAATTATGAATTCCTTCTTAATTGTAACACTCAAGAACCCCGATAACTAGGGATTTAATATGTTAATCTCAAAAGGATGAAAACAAGAAAGCAAAAAGTTTATAAAAATCCAATATTCCAACGAATAAAACAACATACGTCCACGACCTAATTTACCAGAAAGAAAATAGTAGATGTCAAAGAAACAAAACAAAAAAAACTCACCACATACGTCCACGGCCTACAAATTAGAAACAAAAAACAAGAGAGCCTAAACGGGGCAGGGTGTGGCGGGGCAGGGCAGGGCAATTTAAAAAAAATGCTAAATAGGGCGTGGCGGGGCAAAATATTAGCAGGTCAAAGCTTGCCCTGCCCCGCCCTAACCTGCCCTGCCCCATTTTACACCCCTACTTATGCACAAAAAATTATTAATTAAAATTGCGACAAATAGTTAATATGAGATTAAAAAATTTAAAATACAATGAGTTCAATGCTAATAACCTTAATGACTTAATCCATAGGGCTTGAAACCTCAATCCGCCTTAGGTTGCACTTTTCCATGAATTTGTAAGAAGTTGGCTGCTTATGTTCAAACTTGATTTTACTAAAATCCCAACAAGAATAAACCCAATGTAGTCCCACAAAGTGGAATCTGAGAAGGGTAATATGTATCCTTATTCCTACCTTGTGAAGGTAGCATGGCTTTTTCCGACAGATCCACGGCTCAAGGAGAGATGAAAAAGAAGCCAATACAACAAAACAGTACTCATTAAAATCCCCCGAAATGTTATTTCTCAAGAAACAACCATATTGAAATGTTTGGAATAGCAAATCTTGTTTAATGGAGCAGCAAAATGATAGCAACAAGTTTTAGCTGGCTGGAAGTATAGTTTCAGCATGCTAACAATGAATCAATGATAAGCTTGTGATCGATGCTCTTACATTCAGGCCAAGTACCATCCTCAGACTAGCTCTGTACTATTCGGAGACCAGCACGAAAATACAGACAATCAGGTAGGATATGTAGATTCACACAGCTCTTAACGTTTAAGGCGGAAAGTAGAGGCATGGCTGTAGTTTCCACCTCAAGACTCTGCAGGGAGGGCAAATTCAAGAGATGTAAATGTTTGAGCTGAGGGAAACCTGAAGCAGAACATACCATCTTCTCCCCCATATAAGCATCATCAGAGAGGACCAAGACCCGTAAACTAGGAACCTTCTGCAAGGTTATCATTGAATCTTCGTTAAGATGAGAGCGATTAAGAAGTAGCTGAGTGAAACATTTGGAGATTTCACCATACGGTGGTAGGCGGCCAATATGTCCCTTAAAGTGCAAGACTCGAACAACTTTGCACCTAAACAATTCACGAAGGACTGAATGTCTTTCCTCTGCATAGCAATCCAAATTTATGATATCAATGGAGGAATATAGCTGGATGGTTGGTGGAGATTTCATGTGTCTTGTGATTGAAACGAAGTCCTTAAAGTCCCCCTCCACCTTTGCCGCCACGTACTGGAGCTTGGAAAATTTCGATACATCATCAGCTTTACAAACACTTGTGTTGAAGTTCTCGAGGGTTTCAAGATCTGTCAAGGTATCTAGCCGCAGTTTTTCTCCATTTCCAGTTTTAAATCTCACTGGGAGATATAAATGGTTCAATCTCTCCAGCTTCCATAGAACATTTGCAATTTTCATCGTTTTGTTTGATACTAATTTTACTCTCAAATCAAGTATCTGCAAGTACGACAACTTGCTAATAGATGATGGCAACTCCTCCAAGATACACCCCTTGAAACTCAGATACTTCAAAGGCACAAGACTTAAAATATCCGCAGGTAATCCCTGCCCCTGAAAATCAATCCCATCAAAATCAAGAATTCTAAGAACCTTGAACTCCTTAAATTTAAGCAGTTCAGAGTGCCAACCAAATTCTGGCTCTTGATGCTTGTTCCCATGGGCAATTTGAAGACTCCGAATATTTTTAGCAACTTTAGGAGCAACATCAAGGGGATGCTCACCCAGATATATGAAAAGTCGACATGGTTCCGCACCTGAAGAGAGTGAATAGTCCTTTTGGCTTAAATCCATGACTTTGAGAAAAGTTAGTTGTTCACCACTTAAGTCATGACCTAAGTTTCTTAGTGCTATATTAGTTCTACATGCCCTGAACTCCTTAGTTGGAACTTCCTCTTCTTTTACCAGCTCTATCATGCCCTTAAGGGCCAGTTCTATCAGATAACGTTTTGCCACGTCCATCATTCTCTCCCCTCTAGCGTGTTCATTTGTTGATAATAAGCCTTCAGCCATCCACAAATGAGCCAGCCTCTCGAGATCTATCTCTTGATTTTCTAAGAAATGAGCCAAATACAAAAAACATGGTTCCAAGTGATCTGGCAACATTTTCTGATAATATTGGAAAAACAAATTGGACAGATTCTTTCGGCTCACTTTACGCTTCATCATGTCCATCTTGTCTTTTGACATATACAATGCAAGCTCCTTGATAAGCCGTGGAACACCTTTGCAAGTATGTACCATCTCCATCGCATTTGTTGTCATTTGGCCAGCTATATATCTCGCAAAATTTATACGAGTCAGTTAAATAACAATATACGGATTTAAGAGATCGAAATGAAAAGAAATAGTAATTCATAGGATTGATATTCTGTAAGATTTAGATTTTTTCTAAGATGTCCTCTAATGAGATGTGTGGGACATTATTATATTCTTTAAATTCTCATAATTAACTTTCCTTGTTGGAATTTGAATTTTCAGAATTCAGTGCTTGGTTTTCTTAACTTTATTTTAAAAAAATATAGATTAAAAATAAATAAATAACTGACCTGTACCGTGGGAAGAGACGACCTTCTTAAACAAATCCAGGCAATGAGGTTCCTCCAAGGGCTTCATCCTATGGACGTATTGCATTGGAGAAATGTATTCTGCTATATATCCTGACTGGGTGGTTACAAGTATTATGCTACCCTTCTCCAATCGTTGCAATGTTGTACGCAGTGTATCCCAAGCTTCAGTTGAAGGCATGTCATCTAGGACTACTAGGCTCCTCTGAAGTTTACTTCTTCGGTTAATGACTTCGCTAACTAATTGTCTGTTTGCCATATCTAACTTGTTGGGTAGAATATCAATCCAGATGCAAGTCCCGTACTCCTGAAGAACCATTTGGTCCTTGGAAATTTCTTTAGCAAGAGTGGTCTTGCCCGATCCAGCAACTCCACATATTGAGATGACTAACAGAAAGGATGACGCAGGGTTGTTGGACGACCCGGCTCCTCCTGTGATAATTTGGAGCACATTGTTTTTGTTAGCGTCAATTCCAAATAAGTTGCAGTCCAAATCCATTTGTTTCCTGTTTTCTCTTTTCACAGGCCATTCGATACCTTCATCGTTCGCGTCATCAGGATATGTCGAGCGCGAGATGTCCTCAATCTCGGACCTGATCTGTTGAAGAGCAGCACAAGGACTAGTATATCTCATAAAATTAAACATTTTAAGCAACCTTAATGTTTTTGATGTCTTTCTTCTTGATCTTCCTATATCTAGGTGCCTTTCGATGATACCCTCAATGCGATGCGTCATATCTTCAATTTTCCTCAGTGCTTCCGTGCTTGGTCTCTCAAAATGTTGCATATCATCTAGCTCTGCTTGTATGAAATCTAAATGATCGCTTACTGATGGATTCAATTGTGCTGTTTCTTCTGCTAAAGCTAGAAGGCGAAGCCTTTTCACGGCTAGCCGGAGCACTAGCTCCGACATGGTGGTCAATGCCTGGTTTTTTCTACTTTTACCAAGATCAACGGGTGGGAAGAAATTGTAATGACCGAAAAAAGAAGGGAAAAAGGAAAAAGTCCACTTAATAAAAGACGAATTTATTTAGCTGACTTATAAATGAGGGGTACGAGCATTTCCTTTTTTGTCATTATCACTCCATCTCAAAACAACCACATAATTAAGACCAAAGCTTGTCCCAAAATCTTATAATGTGTCGTTTGGCTGAAATTTTCACAAAAAACAGAATTTGCAAAAAAATCTTTAGTTGAAACTCTATTTTTTGCAAGAAAAAAAAGTTCTACACCTTTTCTTTTCAAGGAATAATTTCCAAGGTTTCTCAAGTTTAATTTTGTAACACTAGCCTCCCTCGTAGTTTACGATATTATATTTATGTCACGATCCAATATGTTCAAGACGTAATTGGCACCCAACAATCCTGTGTTTATGTCGAGCTAATCATAAACACAAAATTCATAATCTCAACCTGAAATGGTAACAAGTCTAATATTAAGACATGTATATAATATATTAACCCAGATATTTGATTACAACGCGAAAGCAAATTTTACAATATAGGACTGAGTGGTACAAGTTATGAATCTTCTAAGAATTTTTTTTATCATGGTAGAAATCGTACAATGGAATAACAAAAGTAACTGGATAAGTTATGCGTCTTTTGTTTTGATGATTTAACAAACTTCATGAGAGAACCAGATAAGGAACCTGAAATAAATAGTTCATCTGCGTTCAGAGTAACTAGTTAGATGTCTAGTTTAATTCTCAATGAAATCATATAAGGGAACAACAAAGAGAACATATAGGGATCAGTTCCTCCGGTCGCAGTACAAATTAACTCTACAGGTGTTAAAACTGATGCACTGTACTCGCAACAGTACATCAACACTGTTGAAACGTACAGCACACCAGACACTCACTTGCATCAGCTTTTATGACCTCATACATATATTATCAACACGAGGCAAGGGGCTTCACTTAACACCTCCAAAAGATAAACATTGAACTCTCTCAAGTGTGCAGCCACCCTTATTTCCTCTAAGGCATTGAAGAACAAAGCAGCGACAGAACAAAGTACCAGTTCCCAACATTGATTATATCTTATGTCCTTTATTATTGTTGTCTTTATTTTATATTATTCACTTGTAATTCCTACACAACTTTTCAGAAGCATTCAGTAGGACATTTTGGAAACCATTATCGTTTTGGTTGTTTTGACTAGAGTTAGTCAAGTGTGTAGCTTTGTAATAGAGTTATTACAAAGAGGCTTACAATAGAGTTATTATAAGGGTTGAGGGATTAAGGATTTAATTCCTAGATTGCAATAGGTTGTAATCTAAAGTTTGCTCAGTTAGTGAAGTTGAAATCTTACTAGGGTAGGTCTTGGTTTTTAATCCTGTGAGCTAGGAGTTTCCAACGTAAATATTGTTGTGTTCTTTACCTACTATTGTTTCTCTGGGAACTGATAAAGAACCAGGTTCTCTATACAGTTTGGTGGACCCTTTGTTTCCATCAATTGGTACTAGAGCATGTTCTTTAAAAAGGTTAACACCTACAAAGCATCTACGTGGCTGCTCCACCAAACTTCGAAGAAGGACAATCAACCTACAGATCACCAAGATTCAATGGCCAATACTATGATTGGCATAAATTAAGAATGCATGAGTTTATATGGCTGCGAATTTAGAGGTATGGGACGTTATCTATGATGGCTCCATGAAAACCATTGGCGAGGGAGAAATTACAGTTCCAAACACGAGAAGGAGTATAATGATGCTGATAGAAAGGCCATCGAGAAGAACTTCAGCGAAAAGAATATTCTTGTTTGTGGCATTGGACCAGACGAATACAACCGCATCTCTGCTTGTCAGTTTGCCAAGAAAATTTGGGAAGCTCTCAAAACTGCACATGAGGGAACCATTCAGCTCAAGCACTCAAAAATCGATATGCTTACTACTGAGTATGAACTTTTCAAGATGAAGGAGGATGAGTTATTCAGGATATGCATACACATTTTACCTCCATCATAACTTCACTCCTTTAGAGAAGTTATCCCAAGAAACAAAATGGTCAGAAAAATACTCAGTGTGTTACCAGGTCCTTGAGAGAGTAAAGTTAATGCTATCATAGAAACCAAAGATTTGCAGAAGCTGACCATTGATGAACTCATTAGAAATCTGAAAACCTATGAGATGAAATAGAAGAAGGATCTTGAAATGAGAAAGCCCAAAGAGGAAAAGAACCAGGTTTTCAAGGCGGACAACAGTGACTAAAGTGGTGATGACACAACCATGGTTTATCTTACTCAAAGATTCTAGAAAATTGTTCGTACAAATGGGGGAATTCCCAAGAAAGGTTACTCTAGCAGAAACACTAAACGATATGATTGTTGTCACAATTGCGAAAAGCCAGGATATTTCATCAAAGAGTGTCCTCTCGACAAGCAGGACCATTACAAACACAACGCGTACAAGGAGGTCAATAGGAACCAGTCCCCTACAGGAAGTTCAAGAGAAGAGATGTCGTTGACAATGTTGTGAATCAAGCTCTAGCTGCTTGGGGAGATTCCTCTAGTGAATCCGAGGGTGATAATAACCAAGGAGACACTTCCATAATGGTTCTTCAAAGCGAATCTACAAAGTATGACTCTATATTTTCACTCATGGAAAAATATGATGATGATGAAGACAATAATGATAATGAGTTAAACTTTCTTGACGTTTAAAGAAATTTAAAAACTTATTCTTAAAAGAAGTTGGTGTATTTAGCAAATATTTTAATTGATGCTTATCACAACCTCATTAATGATAAAAATTCTTAAACAAAGGAAATTAGAGAGTTAAAACAAGAGAAAGATGATTTGGTGGTTATAGTTATAGATCTAAATTAAACAGCGGAAGAAATAAAGAGAGAAAATGCCTGTTAAAAATCAAATAGAAAAATTATTGAACCCTCCAAGGGAAATGAAGTGGCAAGTGAGGCACAACTTAAGCTTGAAAATGAACTCAAAAATGTCAAATTGAGTCTTGTTGCTAAACTTGAAAAGAAGAAAACTTCAGGAAGATTTAAGCAAGGTTAAAACTGATCTAGATAAGTAACTGAAGTGGACCTGGTCCTCTGATACAATCATTTATATGTATAAAATAATGGGGGTATAGGCAAGGAATCAGGTTCCACAAGGCTAAAGTTCCCTCTAACCCACATAGCAAGTATGTTACTGTAACTGATAGCTGGCTCTGCACTCATTGTGGTAAAATTGATCATTACAAAGACTCTTGTAAGGCTAAATTTCAGTATCAACTGAAAAATAAAGTTTTTGTTGAAAAGGTATCCACTGCTAAGGAACCTGATTCTCTTAAGAAGAAATATGTAATACCTGCATGGACAAAAAAGATTCTGATTCATCCATTCCCTCATTTCAAGGGACCCAAATTTGTTTGGGTTCCTAAGTCTAATCTCAGATTTTCCAGTGCAAGCATTAGTGAGGGGAAGCAATAAAAAAAGGTACATGGATAGTGGATGCTCTAAACATGTGACTGGAAAAATGGATGATCTCTTCTCTCTCAAGGCTTGCAAGGTGGGAGTGTGTCCTTTGGAAATGGCAAAATGGATACATCCTGGGAGTTGGAAAGATTGGCAAAATACTCTCTCACTTAATTGAGAATATGTATTATGTAAATGGATTGAAATACAACATGTTGAGTGTCTCTCAAATCTGTGACAAGGGGAACAAGATGGAGTTCTTGTCAAAATCATGTACTGTCACCAATCTCAAAAAGGGTGACGTGGTTCCAATTGCAAAAAGGTTCAAGAACATTTATGTTGCAGATTTTGACTCCCTGAATGGTGGTGATCTTTCTTGATGACCAATTTTGACCCTCCCTTTTATAATTAATTTACTCACCCTTAATGATTTTCAATAAGTATATTGAAAATATTTCTAATTAATTAATACTTATTTTTTATATAAATTAAGTAATTAACAGTGTTAAATTAATAATTTTAGTAATATAATTACAAAATATATCACTCTTACTATTTTTCAAACTATTTACATTCATTACATAGGTTTATAATTAATTTAATAAGATTATTTCTTAATTTTGGTAAAATAATCTACTATTTCAAAATAAATTTGAAATTAGTGTCACAAATAGGAAATAGGATATTTAATAATTAACAAACCAATTATAGTAATCAGTAGTGTATTTGATGATTTTAATTTCTATTACATGAAATTATTTAAGTTTATTTAAATTAATTATAAAGGGGTTAATGATCTAAATGGCTACATTTACAATTGTATAATTAAATACAAAATAGCTACTTTTTAAATCAAAATAACCCAAATATCCAAGCCCAATTGCCCAATTTCCCATATGACCCAGTGCAAACCCCTTCTCTACTCCACCTTGGCGATCCACGCCACCCTCTCTTAGCCAACCAAATCGTGCCACATCACCCGTCTCATACACTAACTAAACAAACACACACTATCCTGACCATTGATTCATATCATTAGCGAACAAGGTTTAACCCCATTTTGAGTTATTTTAAAGGTTTCGTCATATTCTATCTCTGCCGTTGGATCACAAGAATCCAACGACCACCGATTTTCTCCATAAAACTATTTTTAAACTCTAATTGTCAAAATAATCGGAGCCGTTGATCAAAGGATCCAACGGCCCCCCGTTCCATCTCCCACTTTTATCCCCTTAGAGATGACTAACACCTACCTAAACCCTAAGTCATTTCTCATTTGACCCAGCCACCACCCTTTCCCCTATCCTCTCTTTTCTCTACACTCCCATCACCATACCTGTCAAGAAAACCTTGCACAAATTCGTGCAAGGCCTCAAATCACTAGAAATCATCCCTTTTGTCTTCAATACCCACAATCCTCGATGAATGTTTCCCATTTTCTTCTTTAACATTCAAACACCAAATTCGAAAACCCTAGCTTAAACATGAAACATCAAATCTCCGAATCCTGCTTGTGTTATGTTAAATCGAAGCATGTATGTAGCTTCTTCACAGTATCATGATGAAGATTCTATTCCCAAGGGTTGAACATAGTGAGCTCTGGGTTCCCGAGATTTGTCTGCTGATTTTCTTTCAACAATCAATCTCTCCCGCCTCAGGTAAAACTCTCGCTGATTTTTCCCTCTATTCATCTCTGATTTTACTCAATCGTGCTCAAATCATCAACCTCTATCGCTCTCCACTACCGTTTGAATCTGTTGAAACCTAAGGCATTGAATGCCAGCATATAAGGAGAGATTTAATGCTCTCACCTAACAGACCTAACACGAGATACACATTAGATATTACTTACAAGAAATATCAATTTTAGCTTTGTTTAGTGAGGAATCGAGCTTGGGTTTCTAACTAGCTTAATTTCTTTTCCATTTGCGAGCTCCATTGCTGGTCGGAGTTTAGAGCCTTCTGATTCATAAACGTCTAACAAAAGTCTTCGTTTGGTTTGCTTCTCAAAGGAAGGTCATTGATTTTCGACCTTTCTTTCCTTTGACTATTTAGTTAAATCATGTCTATTCTTTTATATTGTGTTAATTAGCTCTGCTTATAATGTACTATTTATTGATTATAGTTTATCATCTCTGCTCAAAATGTGCTATTATTAGTTCATAATTGACATCATATTATAGTACTGTCTTCTTTAATGATCAGAAGTTAAACTAATACTAGTCGACCGTTTTGTAATTTCAATGAATATGTGATGTGTGATTAGCAAAGAACTTAACTAATTATATGCATCTCCTTTGACCTTAAATCTCACTGGTAACTTTTGTTATGGCTCTCATACTTACTCTGCTAATATTTACTTAGTTTTATTTGTTAACTTTCCTTATGTGCTTAAGGTTATCCACCGGATAAACTGAAAGTCAAAATGGGATATGAACCTTTAATGATTCTGCACGCCTGTTTGACCTTATACTTCTATAATGATCTTTGTTACGACTCTGTTGATATTTCTCTTAGTGATTATTTATTAATTTATATTGTACACTTGAAGTTGTCTGTTTGACAAGCTTAACTCACTACAAGAAAAATGATTTTTAGTGGCAGGTATCAATGGTGACTCTACTAATCACTACAAAAGTTAGGGATTTAGTGGCAGCTCTAGGAAATCGCAATAGAAAGGTAAAGTTATTTGTGGCAACTATAAAAGGTCACCACGAAAAATACACTATAGTGACTGCTTTACCTAGTCACAATAAATATTTCCAGCTACAAGACAAAATTTACTTTTCCGCTAAAAGAGAAAATTTGGCTCTAAAAAGTTAGCTCGTTTGGATTTTGTGGCAATTTGATCGCCATTATTTTTTTCATTTTAAAGTTTTAAGAATAAATTAAAATACAAACACTTCAGAAATATATAAACTTATTTATTTTACTTTTTAAAGTTAAAAGAATCTGCTCTCAATTCTCAAAAATCTGTCACGCTCAAAAAGGGAAGAGAACTCAAAAGTAGCCCTAACTCAAAAGGGCAGAGATCTCACGCTGAAGAGATCAATTTCTAATCTCAAAACCCAAATGAAAATTCTCTCTTCAAAATAGCCCTAAGACAGAACACAAAATCGATGAATCCAAGTGACGATTCTTACCCAAATGACGAGTTTTACCCTGCTGCACTGAAGAACCCAACGAAGTTGTATTGTTTCTTTGATTTCCTGAGGTTTTACAAGAGAACATCAGTAAGCTATTTCTTCTCAATCAGTTTAGGAATTATTTGTTGGTTGAGTTCAACTTTATTGTTGAAGAAAAAATACTCATATATATCAGCCAACCTCTGTTTTCTATGGATTTGTCCGGTATACAATCTGTAATATCAGATACTTTCTCCTTATTTTTTATTAAATTTCGTTGGGATTATTTTTTGTGTAGTCTTTCTAACAGAAGAATATTTTTGGGATAGAGAAAAGTGAGATTTGTGGGTGATTGATGATTTTATGCGAGTTTTTCGCTCGAAGGTATTGTAGGATTTCATTCCTATGATTTTATAATATATATTTCTGAATATTATTAGAAGGAGAACAATTTAATAAAAAGAGAAAACCATTAACTAAACTATTAGTTTCATTCCCCGCATTTTATAATATACGTTCTTTCTTAGTATGAGTGTTTGTCTCCATTGAAATTCCATTAACTAATATATTTTAGTTTTATCGATAATACAAAATGATTACATGTTTTAATTAAAATGGTTCTATATTAAATTATCTTTTGAACTATGAGTCTTAATGAGAGTTCATTCATGACATTTAAAGTTAGACAAGAGGCTATTCACTTTTTGAGAAGGAGAAATTAAACTTAGTCTAACCTTACATGACAATTGAATTAATTGTTTTTGGGACTTATCTTCTATAAAACCATTTTATGGTATTTAATTATTTTTAGCATTCAATGTATTCTCATTATTATAATAAAAAAGATGTCCTATATCCTGGTGTGTATGTATGTAGAATCATTCAGTTCAAACCTTATTTATATAGCTTGTGTTTCTATTGTTGATTACTACTAGTTTAGAATTATTGAGTTCAACACTTGCTTATATAATTGGTTTTCTTTGATTATTGATTCCCTTTAATTGATTAATTGGCTGCATTTCTTTTTGTAGAAAAGATATGGATAAAAGTTGGTTAAATATTAGGGATAGAGGTGATAGAAGATATATTAAAGGAATAAATGACTTTCTTGGTTGGGCATACAGTGAACCGAATGTGGGCTCTGTAATTTGGTGCCCTTGTAAAGGGTGTAGAAATACTGGGTTCAAGACAATAATCCAAGTAAGAAGAGACTTGGTGGGGAAAGGTTTTTGGGACAGTTATAAAGTGTGTGACTTGCATGAAGAAGTATTATTAAGAGTGAAAAATTCTAATGATGTATGCAATGTCAAAGTAGATGATGATACTGTTGAAACAAATGATATTCCAGAAATGATTCATGATTCTTGTGGAGTCACAAATATGGAGAATATGAATAATTATCAGGAGAAAAATGAAGAGCCAAATGTGCATGCGAAAAAGTCCTACAAATTGTTGGAAGATTCTGAGAAAAAACTTTATTTTGGCGGTAAAAAAGTGTCAAAGTTGTCTTTTGTAATTAGACTACTTCACTTGAAAAGCCTTAATCATTGGAGCAACAAATCTATGGATACATTGTTGAGATTTTTTAAAGACGTTCTTCCAGATGGGTCATTTGTACCAAATTCTTATGAAGCGAAGAAGGTACTTCAAGACTTAGGCTTGGGTTATACCAAAATAAATGCATGCGAGAATGATTGTATCTTATATTAGAGAGAGTATGCCAATGCCGAATCATGTTCTAAGTGTTGTAAGTCTAGATGGAAGTCAAAAGACACCAGAGGCAAGAAAATAGCTCATAAAGTCTTGTCGCCACTAAAAGCCCTTTTTCTTGTAGTGATTATAGCAGTTATGAGAACTTAAGGGAAAATATAAGGTTGTCATAATAGTTTTAAGTATATTAGTTTATGTTATATGTGTTGGCCTTTTCCTTGTAATATGCCTTTGTGACTCTCTAGAAAGATCATTGTGATAATTTTCGGTAAACCTTCATGAATGTGTGATCATATTTGGAATCACATAGACATGTTCTGAATCAACTGAATTAAGTCCTGCTGAGTCTTTGCACATGTTCTTGTATGAATTCTGACAGCTGCTATTCACTTAGTTTTAGCTATGCTCTCGGAACTTGATTAAGTTGTATTTGTGGTATTTCATTCTCACTTGATATGCTAAGCTGAAACTCATCATGATTAATTTTACACTTAACTGGTATAAATGAAGCATGCTTACCTAATGTGAAACAGTCTATTATTCTGAATTCTTGCAATTAGTCTGTTGGTCTTATCCCCATAGTATTTGACACTCTACCATGTTGAAGTCTTGCACTTTTTAAAGAATGTCTCATGTATGTGTCTCTATATCTTCTCTTTGGATTTCTATATTCTATCATGTTCTTAAACAAAAATTCATGCTTATCTCTCACACTTATGCCTATGTTCTCATGCTATACTGTTACATAAGGGAAATTGAACCTTGCTAAGCCTCTACAAGTTGACTGTGACCAATTAATAGATTAAGATGATCTTCTGGTGTTATTTGCTTTGTTTGAGTATAATTCTATGCCTTAAATCTTAATGAACCTAGCGTGAATATGAGATTAGGAATCATTTTAAGGAGAAAGTGAGAATCTGTTTTGTTGAGACCACAGTGCTTTCTTAATTACCCCTATTGATGCTCTTAGAGATCCTATATGTAATGATCTGACCGGTCGTTTTACGTTATCGGACCCTGTTCTCCTAAATGAA
This sequence comes from Nicotiana knightiana, assembly GCA_005239525.1. Taxonomy (NCBI): domain Eukaryota; kingdom Viridiplantae; phylum Streptophyta; class Magnoliopsida; order Solanales; family Solanaceae; genus Nicotiana; species Nicotiana knightiana. Next base: position 16,338 of record ML429013.1, on the reverse strand, counting down.
ACTCCCCATAGTAGCTTATTCTGATTTATGACTTGCGGGGACGGGTGGTTTGGGATTCAGAAGTGTTTAGAGTGATATAGGAACACTTGGTTCCTTAAGGTTGGCTTTTAATGCCAAGTTTGACTTCGGTCAACATTTTGAGTAAATGACCTCGGAATCGAGTTTCGACGATTCCTGTAGCTTTGAATGATGATTTCGGACTTGGGCGTATGTTCGAAATGGGTTTCGGATGACCCGTGAGCGTTTCGATGCCAAATAGAGAAATAAGAGTTTCCTTAAATTCATATTGTGGTTTGGGACATTTTTTTGTGTTATCGAGGTCCAAATGGAATTTCGAGATTGGGAATAGTTCCGTTATGTCATTCATGACTTGCTCGCAAAATTTGGAGTCATTTCGAGTAGTATAGGTCGGTTCGACGTATTGTTAACAAATTCTAGAAACTTAAAGTTCCTAAGTTTGATTCTAGGGGTTTTGAGGTGTGATTTGGAGTTTTAGCGTTGTTTTGAGTGTTCCGAAGGCTCGAGCGAGTCCATATTATGATTTGGGACTTGTTGGTATATTTGGGCGGGGACTTGGGTGGGCCTAGGCGCTTCTCGGGCACCAAACAAGGCCAAAAACCAGCTGAAGCAGTTGCTGGTGCACCTGATTTGGTGTGACCGCAAGTGCGGTTGCCCAGTCGCAGGTGCGAGACCGCTCCTGTGGTCCTTGCCTCGCAGGTGCGGCTTCAGGTGAGGCTGCCCATTTCTCGCAGGTGCGGATAATATCCGTAGGAGCGGAGCCGCAGGTGCGAGCCCAGGCCCCTTGTCCCATTTTCGAAGGTGCGAGCATTTATTTGCAGGTGCGGTCCTTGAGCCGCAGGTGCGAAATCACAAGCTGGGCAGTGTGTTTTAAAACGGGACTTAAACCATTTTTGGGCATTCTTCTTCTTTCTTGGGGTGATTTTTGAGCATGCAAGAGAGACAAACAACCTAGCCATTTTGAGGTAAGTAATTCCTACCATAAACTTAGTCTAATACTTGGATTCTTAGGTAGATTAACTCATTAATTAGTGAAAATTCACGGGTTAGAGTAAAAACCTAGGTTTTATAAAAATTGGGAGAATTACCAAGGAATTTACCATGAAATCACACAAAAACTATATATTAATAATCCTTAGGCTATGGGTAATTGATTCCTTTGAAAATTTCCAAAATTCGAGCATGTGGGCTCGGGGGTGTACTTTAGGATTTTTCAAAGCAAGGTGAAATAACTAATTAAGTAGGAGAATTCCATAATTTTGAGTATAAATTGATATATTTGTATAATATTTGGCTAGTTTCGAGTCCTTGGGTGACGAGTTTGGAGTTTCGGGCGCGTTTTTGACCCGGAGAGTAGGTTCGACACAAGGTGAGTCTCCTTTCTAACCTTGTAAGAGAGAATTGTCTCCCTAGGTGATATAAATGACTATGTGCTAATGTTTGTGGGGCTACGTACGTACAAAGTGATGAGAGTCCATACGTAGTGGCTATTATTGTTATGTCCGGGTAGTTAGGCCTACACCATGCCTTGTGTTTTTTCTTGAATTGAACCATATGCTTTATGAATATTTGTTATATGCGGTTTTGTTTCCCTGAGATCATGGAATTTGAGAATTTAAAGAAATTTTTCACTGGAAAATAAATTTATGAAGAATATTGTGTGTGCATGCGATCACTTCGCAATTTACATTCCGCGAGCGAAGTGTTATTTCCCCCATTCTCATGGGAGCGGGTCGTACGCCACGACGAGATTGAAAGATTTATGGTTAATAATTTGTTTTCATGTGACCGCTTCGCAATTTACATTCCGCGAGCGGAGTGTTATTTCCCCCACTCTCATGGGAGTGGGCCGTACGCCACGACGAGATTGAAAGATGTAATATTGGTTCGGGCCGTGTAGACCCTCGGCAGTGCACATATATGATTATTATGATGGCTCAGGCTGGTTGTCCTTATCCCGCATGCGCATGTTAAACTGTTACTGATTTCAAGGATATTGAAGTGATAAGATATTTGGGGGAAATTGGAAGTAGTAATTGTTTATTTACTTCCTGTATTTATTTGTATCACAGTTATCTGTAATGTTTACTGTTTTTATCATCCTCGTATGCCTATTACTGATATCATGTCTTGTTAAGTTATTTTGTTAGACCTTAGTGATTGTCACGTCGACCTCTCGTCACTACTTCTTCGAGGTTAGGCGGGATACTCACTGTGTATATATTTGTTTATGTACTCATGCTACGCTTCTGTACTTAATTGTACAGGTTTTGAGGCTGGTGCATCTGGTTATGAGACCGGAGCTCGATTTTGAGTATAGATTGGACCTGACTTCATGGTGAGCTTCTTCTACAGACAATCCTCGGCAGCACCATGGGGTTCCTTTTGTTATTCCAGTCTATTTCTTCCAGACAGTGGGACAGTTATATTATATCTTTTGTATATTTTGTTAGTATGCCCGTAGGACTTTTCATACTAGTTCCTGGCACACATGTGGTAGATATTATGGTTTGTGGATCTGTATATATATATTTGCTCACGTCTCTTTATGACTGCTTTTGGTTAAATTGGCTAATTATCTTTTTAAATTAACATTTTGAACTTTAAAACTTGGCACGTGTTGGTTTGTTTAATCAAATATGGAAAAATCCTTTGTAATATGGGTGTTGGCTTCCCTAACCCCGGTGTTGGGTGCCATCACGACCTGAGTTAGGATTTTTGGGTCATGAAAACATGGTATCAGAGCTCTAGGTTCACGTAAGTCTCACGATTCACGAGCAAACCTAGTAGAGTCTTGTGGATCGGTACAGAGACGTCTGTGCTTATCTTCAAGAGGCTATAGGGTGTTAGGAAACCTCTCTTTATTCTTATTCTATCGTGCAGTCGATGGTTTACTAAATCTTATTCTTCTATTCTCTCACAGATGGTGAGGACGCGTGCATCTGATGTTCCAGACCCGGGAGGGGACGCTACCCCCATTGTCCGAGGCTGGGGGAGGGCACCGGGCCGAGGTAGGGGACGAGGGAGTCCTACTATAAAGGAGCAAGGTGGGGTGCCCCCAGCAGATCCTGCTCCAGTGGACTTTATGTCGGCACCAGGCTTCCAGGAGGTCGTGGGCCGTATGATGCGGTTTATGGACACTATGTCCCAGGCTTGTTTATTTCTAGTGGATCCTGCCACATATCAGGTGGGAGGGGGGGCCCCAGACTCCTACCGCCTAGGCTGCAGGTCAGGAAACAACATTACATCACACTGCCCGTGGATGGAGTTCAGCCTGTAACAGCAGCACCTGAGCCTAGACCTGCTGCGGACGGTGATCCGTATAAGTTATTGGATAGATGGACTCGATTGCACCCTCCAGTCTTCGGGGGTGAGCGTGGCGAGGATGCCCAAGATTTTGTTGACAGGTGCAGGGACAGACTGCACAACATGAGGATACTAGAGTCCCATGGGGTGGATTTCACTAGCTTTCAGTTGGAGGGCAGAGCTCGCAGATAGTGGAAGTATTATATTCTCAACAGGCTAGCAGATTCTCCTCCTGGGACTTGGGAACATTTCACTCAGATGTTTCTAGACAGATATATCCCACTCTCTGAGAGGGAAGAGCTGCAGTATCAGTTTGAGCAGCTGTAACAGGGACAAATGTCAGTGACAGATTATGACACTAGATTTTCAGATTTGTCTCGCCATGCACTCATGATATTACCTACTGATGCTGAGAGAGTGCGGAGATTTGTGGCTGGGTTGCATCCAGGTATTAGGGCCACCATGGCCCGAGAAGTAGAGATGGGTACTCCTTATCAGATCGTGGTAGAGATTGCCCCGCAGGATCGAGGGGTATCCTTTGAGGAGTAGGGGAAGCAGGACAAGAGGGCTAGATTCTCCGGAGATTTCAGAGGTGCCCCAGTTAGGGGCATAGGTCAGTTTGGTATTGGTCAGCCCAACATGCCTTCATATTCAACACCCCCACCACCTCCCTGAGGTGTTCCAGCGAGGCCTCATTTCAGCGCCATGCCAGAGCGTTCATACCGCCCTCCAGCCATTCAGAGTCCACCCAATGGTTATTCCACTCATCCGAGATCCTCCAGTCCCTACTTTAGTGCTATGCCAGAGAGTACACATCGCTCTCCGGCCATTCAGGGTTTCTCTTTGGGGCAGCAGGTTATGATACCTGGAGGTTGTTATCAGTGTGGAGATCCGAGTCATATGAAGATGCATTGTCCCAGGTTTCGGGGTAAAGCAGTGCAGCATGGTTATCAGCCTATGGGTCCAGCACCAGCCGTCAGGCCACCTAGAGATGGAGGACAGGTCGGCAGGGGTCGTCTTAGAGGTGGAGGCCAGTCAAGAGGAGGTCAGTCAGCTCCTGTTCATTCTGGCGGGGCTCAGTCTTCCGCTGCTCCAGCTAGATTCTATGCTATTCCGGCCAGATCAGATACAGTTGCCTCAGATGCTGTGATTACAGGTATTATTTCAGTATGTGGTAGAGAGGCATCAGTGTTATTTGATCCAGGATCCACCTATTCATATGTTTCAGCCTTATTTGCTCATTTTCTAGATGTTCCTCGTGAGTCCTTGGGTTCTCCTATATATGTGTCCACTCTTGTGGGCAATTCTGTGGTGGTAGACTGGGTTTACCGGCTCTGTATGGTTACATTCTGCGGGTTCGAGACCCGAGCGAACCTTCTATTGCTCGACATGGTTGATTTTGAGGTTATTCTAGGCATGGATTGGCTATCTCCCTATCATGTCGTGCTAGATTTCCATGCCAATATAGTTACTTTAGTCATGCCCCAGTCGCCTAGGCTAGAGTGGAGAGGTTCCTCAGTTAGTGAAGCCAGCCGGGTTGTTTCATTCCTGAAGGCTCGACACATGGTCGAGAAGGGTTGTCTGGTGTATGTTGCTTACGTGTGAGACACCACCGCCGAGTCTCCGACGATTGATTCAGTGCTAGTGGTTCGAGAGTTTGCTAATGTATTTCCTTCAGACCTTCCAGGCATGCCTCCAGATCGTGATATTGATTTCTGCATTGATTTAGCTCCAGGATCCCAGCCTATATCTATTCCTCCGTACCGTATGGCTCCGAAAGAGTTGAAGGAGTTGAATGAGCAGCTTGAGGAGTTGTTAGCTAAGGGGTTCATCTGACTGAGTGTATCACCATGGGGTGATCTAGTTCTATTCGTGAAGAAGAAGGATGGGTCCATGCGGATGTGTATTGACTACCGCCAGTTGAACAAGGTCACCATTAAGAATAAGTATCCTTTGCCGCCCATCGATGATTCTTTTGTCCAATTGCAGGGTGCTCGGGTGTTTTCTAAGATTGATTTGAGATCGGGATATCATTAGTTGAAGATTCGGGCCTTAGATGTTTTGAAGACTGCTTTTCGTACGAGGTATGGCCATTATGAGTTCCTGGTGATGTCCTTTGGCTTGACTAATGCCCCAACAACATTTATGGACTTGATGAACAGGGTGTTCTAGCCGTATATTGATTCCTTTGTCATTGTCTTCATTGATGACATTTTGATGTACTCACGTAGCCTGGGGGAGCACGAGCAGCATTTGAGAGTTGTGCTCCAGACTTTGCGAGAACAGAAGCTATATGCTAAGTTCTCCAAATGTGATTTCTGGTTGGATTCCGTGGCATTCTTGGGGCATGTGGTATCCGGAGAGGGTATCAAGGTTGATCCTCAGAAGATTGAGGAAGTTCAGAGTTGGCCGCGTCCTACTTCAGCTACAGAGATCAGGAGCCTTTTGGGCCTAGCAGGCTATTATCGCTGATTTGTGGAGGGGTTATCTTCTATTGCAGCTCCATTGACTAGATTGACTCATAAGAATGCCCTGTTTCGATGGTCCGATGAGTGTGAGGCGAGCTTTCAGAAGCTCAAGACAACATTGACCTCAACACCAGTTCTGGTATTGCCTTCCGGTTCTGGGATGTATACAGTGTATTGCGACGCTTCACGCGTTGGTTTGGGATATGTGTTGATGCATGAAGGGAGAGTTATTTCTTATGCTTCGCGCCAGCTAAAGGTTCACGAGAAGGATTACCCTGTGCATGATTTAGAGTTGGCAGCGATTGTTCATGCTCTTAAGATTTGGAGGCACTACTTGTATGGGGTGTCCTATGAGGTTTATACAGACCACCGTAGCTTGTAGCACTTGTTCAAGCAGAGGGATCTTAATTTGAGACAGCATAGGTGTCTTTAGTTGTTGAAGGATTATGATATCACCATTCTTTATCATCCGGGCAAGGCAAATGTGGTAGCAGATGCCTTGAGCAGGAAGGCAGAGAGTATGGGTAGCTTAGCTTATATTGCAGCAGAGGAGAGACCTCTAGCCTTGGACATTAGTCCTTGGCTAATCGCCTGGTAAGGTTAGACCTCTTAGAGCCTCGCCGAGTTTTAGCACATGTGATTTCTTAGTCTTCGTTATTGGGAGAGATTAAGGCTCGGCAGTTTGACGATCCGTACTTGGCAGAGCTACGGGAGACAGTGGTTCAGGGTGGTGCCAAGGAGGTTACTATTGGCGAGGAGGGTGTTCTGAGACTTCAGGGCCATTTATGTGTTCCTAATGTCGATGACCTGAGAGGGAGGATTCTAGAGGAGGCACACAATTCTCGGTATTTTGTTCATCCTGGTGCTGCAAAGATGTATCGTGATTTGAAGCAGCATTACTGGTGGAGGCGGATGAAGAGGGGACATCGTGGAGTATGTGGCTAGGTGTCTTAATTGCTAGCAGGTTAAGTATGAGCACCAGAGGCCAGGACGCCTACTTTAGCAGATGCCCATTCCTGAGTGGAAGTGGGAAGGCATCACTATGGACTTCGTGGTTGGGTTGCCTCGGACTTTGCAGAAAGTTGACGCGGTTTGGGTCATTATAGATAGATTGACCAAATCGGCGCATTTCATTCCAGTGGCTACGGCATATACTTCTGCGAGGTTGGCCCAGATCTACATTTGGGAGATAGTCCGGTTGTACGGTGTGCCGGTGTCCATTATATCAGATCGAGGTCCTCAGTTCACCTCGCACTTCTGAAGAGCATTTCATAGTGAGTGGGTACCCAGATAGATCTCAGCACATCATTTCACCCTCAGACTGAAGGTCAGTCGGAGCGTACAGTTCAGATATTGGAAGACATGCTCAGGGCATGTGTGATTGACTTCGAAGGTCAGTGGGACCAGTTCTTGCCTTTGGCCGACTTTGCTTACAATAATAGTTATCAGTCCAACATTGAGATGGCACCATTTGAGGCTTTGTATGGTCGGCGATGTCGTTCTCCTATCGGGTTTTTTGAGGCTAAGTTATATGGCACCAACCTGGTGAAGGATGCTTTGGAGAAAGTGAAGTTGATTCAGGAGAGGCTCCGCACAACACAGTCCAGACAGAAGAGTTACGTGGATTAGAAAGCGCGTTGATGTATTATTTATGGAGGGAGATAAGGTCCTGTTGACAATCTCGCCGATGAAGGGTATTATGAGGTTCAGGAATAAGGGCAAGCTGAGCCCAAGGTTTATAGGTCCCTTCGAGGTGTTGAGGCGAGTTGGGGAGGTTGCTTATGAGCTAGATTTACCTCCCAGTTTGTCAGGAGTTCATCCGGCCATTCATGTATCCATGCTCCGGAGGTACCACGCCGACTTCTCTCACGTGGTTGATTTCAGCACTATTCGGTTGGGCTACGAGGAGTAGCCAGTTGCTATTATTGGCAGGCAGGATCGCTAGTTGAGATCCAAGAGAGTTTCTACCATAAAGGTCCAGTGGAGGGGCCAACCAGTCGAGGAGGCGACCTGGGAGTCCGAGGAGGACATGCGGAGCACATATCTGCACTTATTCAACACTTCAAGTATGATTCTAGACCCGTTCGAGGACGAACGTTTGTTTAAGAGGAGGTGAATGTAACCACCCGACCAGTCGTTTTGCGTTATCAGACCCCGTTCTCCTAAATGAAACTTCCTATAGCGGCTTATTGTGATCTATGACTTGCGGGGACGGGTGGTTCAGTATTCGGAAGTGCTTAGAGTGATATAGGAACACTTGGTTCATTAAGGTTGGCCTTTAAGTCCAAGTTTGACTTCGGTCAACATTTTGAGTAAAAGACCTCGGAATCAAGTTTCGACGGTTCCGTTAGCTTTGTATGATGATTTAGGACTTGGGTGTATGTTCGGAATGGGTTTTGGATGACCCGGGAGCGTTTCGACACCAAATAGCAAAATAAGAGTTTCCTTAAGTTCATATTGTGGTTTGGGACATGTTTTTGTGTTATCGAGCTCCAAACGGAATTCCGAGATCGGGAATAGTTCCGTCATGTCATTCATGACTTGCTCGCAAAATTTGGGGTCATTCCGAGTAGTATAGGTCGGTTCGGCGTATTGTTAGCGAATTCTAGAAACTTAAACTTCCTAAGTTTGATTCTAGGGGTTTTGACGTGTGATTTGGACATTTAGCGTTGTTTTGGGTGTTCCGAAGGCTCGAGCATGTCTGTATTATGATTTGGGACTTGTTGGTATATTTGGGCGGGGGCTCGGGTGGGCTCAGACGCTTCTCGGGCACCAAACGAGGCCAAAAACCAGAATAAGCAGTTGCTGGTGCACCTGATCTGGTCTGACCGCAGGTGGGGTTGCCCAGTCGCAGGTGCGAGACCGCTCCTGCGGTCCTTGCCTCGCAGGTGCGGCTTCAGGTGAGGCTGCCCATTTCTCGCAGGTCGGATAATATCCGCAGGAGCGGAGCCGCAGGTGCGAGATCCTCTCTGCAGGTGTGAACCCAGGCCCCTTGTCCCATTTCCGAAGGTGCGAGCATTTATTCGCAGGTGCGGTCCTTGAGCCGCAGGTGCGAAACCACAAGCTGGGCAGTGTGTTTTAAAACGGGACTTAAACCATTTTTGGGCATTCTTCTTCTTCCTTGGGGTGATTTTTGGGCATGCAAGAGAGACAAACAACCTAGCCATTTTGAGGTAAGTAATTCCTACTATAAACTTAGTCTAATACTTGGATTCTTAGGTAGATTAACTCATTAATTAGTGGAAATTCAAGGGTTAGAGTAAAAACCTAGGTTTTATAAAAATTGGGAGAATTACCAAGGAATTTGCCATGAAATCACACAAAAACGATATATTAATAATCCTTAGGCTATGGGTAATTGATTCCTTCGAAAATTTCCAAAATACGAGCATGTGGGCCAGGGGGTGTATTTTAGGATTTTTCAAAGAAAGGTGAAATAACTAAATAAATAGGAGAATTCCATACTATTGAGTATAAATTGATATATTTGTATAACATTTGGCTAGTTTCGAGTCCTTGGGTGACGAGTTCGGAGTTTCGGGTGCGTTCTTGACCGAGAGTAGGTTCGACACGAGGCGAGTCTCCTTTCTAACCTTGTAAGAGGGAATTGTCCCCCTAGGTGATATAAATGACTATGTGCTAATGTTTGTGGGTTCTACGTACGTACAAAGTGACGAGAGCCCGTACGTAGTGGCTATTATTATTATGTCCGGGTAGTTAGGCCTACACCATGCTTTCTGTTTTTCCTTGAATTGAACTACATGCTTTATGAATTTTTGTCATATGCGGTTTAGTTTCCCTAAGATCATGGAATTTGAGAATTTAAAGGAATTTTTCACTGGAAAATAAATTTATGAAGAATATTGTGTGTGCATGCGACCGCTTCGCAATTTACATTCCGCGAGCTGAGTGTTATTTCCCCACTCTCATGGGAGCGGGCCGTACGCCACGAAGAGATTGAAAGATACATTATGGTTAATATTTTGTTTTCAGTTGACCGCTTCGTAATTTACATTCCGCGAGCGGAGTGTTATTTCCCCCATTCTCATGGGAGCGAGCCGTACGTCACGACGAGATTGAAAGATGTAATATTGGTTCGGGCCGTTCGACCCTCGACAGTGCACATATATGATTATGATGATTGCTCAGGCCGGTTGTCCTTATCCCGCATGCGCATATTAAACTGTTACTGATTTCAAGGATATTAAAGTGATAAGATATTTGGGGGAAATTGGAAGTAGTAATTGTTTATTTACTTCTTGTATTTATTTGAATCACAGTTATCTTTAATGTTTGCTGTTTTTATCATCCTCGTATGCCTATTACTGATATCATGTCTTGTTAAGTTATTTTGTTGGACCTTAGTGAGTGTCACGTCGACCTCTTGTCACTACTTCTTCGAGGTTAGGCGGTATACTCACTGGGTACATATTTGATTATGTACTCATGCTACGCTTCTGTACTTAATTGTACAGGTTCTGAGGCTGGTGCATCTGGTTAGGAGACCGGAGCTCGATTTTGAGTATAGATTGGACCTGACTTCACGGTGAGATGCTTCTCTTGACGATTCTCGGCAGCACCATGGGGTTTCTTTTGTTATTCCCATCTATTTCTTCCAGACAGTGGGACGGTTATATTATATCTTTTGTATATTTTGTTAGTATGCCCGTAGGACTTGTGACACTAGTTCCTGGCACACATGTGGTAGATATTATGGTTTGCGGGTCTGTATATATATATTGGCTCACGTCTCTTTATGACTGCTTTTGGTTAAATTGGCTAATTATCTTTTTAAATTAACATTTTGAACTTTAAAACTTGGCACGTGTTGGGTTGTTTAATCAAATATGGAAAAATCCTTTGTAATCTGAGTGTTGGCTTGCCTAACCCCGGTGTTGGGCGCCATCACGACCTGAGTTAGGATTTTTGGGTCGTGACACTATATAAAATTTTTAACTCATACATCTATTAGAAATAAAGACTTAGTTTATGGATGAACCCCTGATTAACTTAAGCATAGGCTGTTAAGTGAGGACCTCTGTAAATTTGAACTATGTACCTCTTCTACTTCTTAAGTTTCCTGACTCAATTGTTTGAACTTCTGAAATAACCTGATGATGATCTTTTCTCTTAATTGTAGGTGTAATTGGTGTTCTTTGAGTATTCTTCTGCATATTGGAAGTTCTTAACAATGAACTATACATTGGTATTTGGACTATTATCTCCTTGGTTTTATCTGTTATCACATGTTCATAGTAACATTCTATATAGCTTCTGTTAGGAGTACACATGTCTAAATCTATGTATGTATTGAAACTTACAGTGAATGCCTCATTTTCATTTAAACCTATAAGAAGGATTAAGTGTAAGTGGTCAGGGGTATTTAAGAGTGAGATTTTATTTTGTGATTGAGATTCTCTCCCTGACACATGCACTGCTCGGGGTTCTTGAGACCTTGTGAACTTTAAAGTGTCAGGGGCCCAAAGGGTGTCTTGGCTATAAATGGAGTTTCACCTTAAGCCCTTAATCACCGACATTTGCTAATCTTTTTAGGGTTAGTGTCTAATGAAGGAAAAGTCTTCACTGTAATTTTTCCTTACTCTGTTCTATTTTACACAATTTTATTGACATTCTTAATCGCGAACATTTGTTACACTCTCATTTTGGCCTTACGTTTGATCTTATCTGCATTTAAAATATTGTGTTTGAGCTTTGTCACTAATTTTTTCCTTTCTTTTCTTTTGTACATGTAAACGAACTGGGCCTGCTGAGTTCTCAAGAACTCAAGCTCAAGTTCCAGCCTTTGAGTCTGAAGTCATAGAGGCTACTACCATTTGTTTGTTGTTCACTGGGACGTACCTGCTTCGGGCCCAAACCTATGAGTCCATTCTCTCCTTTTATCTCATTATATGATCTGTTATTATTCTTATGTATATGTCATTTATATTATTTGAGTAAATTGTTTCTATTATCTCTTTGAATTACTTTAGGAAACCTAGGCAAAATTAAAAAGAATTATTGCTCCTGCACATGTTAATAAATTCAAACATATTTAATTATTTCTGCTATATGATTTTCATCCTCACTCTTTACTAACAATTTTCGTGAATTTTCTAAGTTCAAAACAGACTTGGAAAGTCAACAACCCCCCTCATTTAAAGCCAGACAAGATTTCTACACAAAAAAAGAAAAGAAAGATATAAATGCGGTCAAGGAACGCTTCAAGACTTTTCTCCTGAACTTGCTATAAGATTCAAAAAATCAGTCTTCAAGGTACATCTAAACCCAATTCTTCAATTGCACTAATATCCTCAAGATTACAAAAATAGCCATTTATTTTCTTTTAGAAAAAGGAGTATTTTAAACTTAGCCACATTTTTGCAAAGTTAGTATAAGTATTATAAACCTATTTCCAAAACTCTTTCAATTGTATTTCAAAGGCCCTTTTGTAAGTAAAACCTACACTCTCTTTTTAAAGTATATGTTCCACTCCCCTTCCAAAATAATAAGTTTTAAAGCATAACATAGAGTAAGTCACACACTTTTAGTACTAACTAAAGTAGAATGTAGATATTTAATTTCCCGAACCTAGTCTAAAATCCTATGGAGCTACCTTAGGTAGATTCTAGGGGGTGCTTAACACCTTCTCCTTAGAAGAACAAAAACCCTTACCCAAACTCTCACCGGTTAGCAGACTAATAGGATAGTGATCATAATAACTAAAAAAGGTACCCTAGTATACCTTTAAATATTAGGTGGCGACTGTCTTTTATCATCAATAGAGAAACAACTAGTTGAATCTTGTTTTGACTCGTGCAAAATAGGGTGCAACAACATGGCAAATCTTTCGGGGAATACACTTAGGTTCTGACCTTAGCAGACTTAGACTAGACTTGAAATTTAGGAATGGTTATATACTGCTTTAACTATGCTTAATTTACAACTATGTGCTTACCTGCCTTACTTGCTCATTATGTACTTATCTGCTTGCTTTAATATAATTACTGACATCCCACTAACTGTTAATGCTTTATATATATTTTCATCACACTATTTCCTATCGAGTCTTGGCCCGTGCACTATCATACACAATTGCACGCGAGGGTTGTCGTTTAGACTCCTCCGAACCTTCTTTCAAAATTCTTTAGTTTCAGAGAATGGATTTTTTAGGTCAACTGACATAACCTCTCGCAGTATTCAATCCAATTCAAAATTAGGAAACACTCTACTCTAGAAAACATGGGTCGTATTGCATAAACCTTAGGTGAGTCGGTTCTTGGTATCGACACACAATTAGGAAAGCCACCCTAATGTTGACAGGTCATGCACTCAACGACATGATTTTTATGGAATGACAAACCAATCACAATGAGACACTAAATATCCAAAGAAAACATTTATCAAACCCTTTTCTCTACCCTCTCCAAAAATGGAAATCAACTAGAACACCCGCGGAATCAATATGGTCATAGGAGAACTACACAAGCTAAAGATATGGTAGAAGAACATCCACCGAGAGCATGGAGACAAAATCAGGACGCACCTGGGAGCATTGCATGCCCTACTGAACATCTAGGCCAATATGGTGCTTACCCGTTTGTTGATAGAATTCTGGGATCCAGCCAAAGTGGTTTTCAAGTTCGCTGACTGTGAGTTGGTTCCGACATTGAAAGAAGTTACTAATTTCACAGAGCTGTCATTTACTGGGAGGAAGCCAATACTACCGGTCACTATTCCCAGATATAGGTTTCTCGATGCATTAGGTTTGGTAGGTAGTCGGGATTTAAGGAACAATTGAGGATGGATGGGAAGCCTAGACTAATTGTTCGACGAGTTTGGACATTTTGAGAGCTATGAATGGTACTTAGGGTAGTTTCAGTGTGATCAAGATACCCGGGAAAGTCTCCGACCCATAACCTTCTCTTTAGTGCTACTAGGAACTACTATAAAAAAGGTATTTGGCGGAAATTATTTAGTGGTAATAAGTCAATGGTTGCTAATAAATTCCTTAAGCTTAAATATTAGCGGCATATGACCATTAACCAGTAAAATATATACCGGTAATAAGAATAATAGCTATTAAAAATTACTAATTGAAATTTCCCTCCAATTTTTTTGGATACCTTTTATCGTTTCCCTCCCCAATTAGAAAACAATAGACTGATGATAACGATTGAATCGTTTCCCTCCCTAGTTGAGTCGTTGCTAAAAAAAAAAAAGAAACTATCTAGCTGTTGCGTCAAAAAAACCTAACTCGCTGCTGAGTCAATGCCACTGCATCAACAACGGTGCAATTTACAGTGCGTCAACGGCAGTGCCCATCTTCTTCCCAGGTAAATTCTCTTCTCTACGATTTACAGTTGATTTACAGAGATCAGTTCAAATCGATTTACAGTGCGTCAAGGGAAGTGTTAACTTCTGTTCTTCCAATCGATTTACAGTAGATTTACAGTAAATCATCTCGTTGCAATCGATTTACAGTAGATTTTGGATTGATGCTGGTCGATTGATTTACAGTAAATCAGTTCCTAACTCGCTGTTGCATCAACAACCTGCTGTAGTGCACGTCCATCTTCTTCCCCCATTAACTTCTCTTCTTCCCATGTTAAATCAGTTGCTTGCAATCGATTTACAGTAGTTTTTGGATTGATGTTTGTCGATTGATATACAATTGATTTTGTGTACATTAATCTGGTAAAAGTCATGTTATATGGCTGCTCTTATTTGGATGTAGAAAATCCTGATTTAGGAAGTTTGTTTTGGCCGCTTATCTCTTATATCTATATTTCTCCTATGTTATAAACCAATTTTTGGGAAAGAAACTCATATAGTTGTCGAGGTTAATGTTCTTGTACATGGGATTCATGTTCTGTATGAAACGATGTATGTAGCATGGACAAAGATTTTCAGATCCTTTAATAAGCATGGACGCCCTTTGTTACTTTAAGAATGACCTTCAAATGGTGTAAAACAGGCCATCGACTATTCATATATTAGATTGAACATTGTTAAGTGTTTAGATAAAGAATATAAATATATAGAGTACCGCTGAGATATCTTTCTGATTGCAAAGTCTATCTACTACCAAGACTTATTCTTTTCCGTGTTAAAGGTCCATGTCATGGGTGTGAGGTTTGCTAGAGCAGCAGTTATGAATAATCTATAAATTAGTGTACTATTGAGTTAAAAGAAATAGTATGCCTGTAGTAATTTGTAAATGATTATGAACCTATACTTACCAAAACATTTAAGGTTTTAGTTAGAGTAGTAGTACAAAATTCCATCCTTAAGAGAGAACTTCATTAAGCTAGTAACTAAGCAAAGGTACACAAGCTATGGTATTTTTGTTTCTTTTCTACCATCATGGTAAGGAATGATGGCTTATTCTAATTCATACAATGATATGATAGACATTGCATCTTAGGAAATAATATTTGCTTCGGAAAATTTGATTTTAAGAGGTCAGGTTTGGCTGTAGATTATTAAATAGGTTGTGAATTTGTGAAAGTATTTTTTTTTTTTTTTTGTGTTTGCTAAGTCGTTAGTGATATTTGTTTGCTGTCAGATTGATAATTAATTCCTCCTATGTTCAGGTATTGTTTTATCAATTGGTTCCTCTGTATATTTCCTAAGGCTACTTTTCACCATATAAAAGCTCAATCGCCAATAAGACATCTCAACCATAGTAATTCAGTCGTTTGTTAAGAAACAACCTGGGCTGTTAGCAATAGTCAGAATCCTTTGACAGTCAGTACCCACTAGTTTGTTGGTAGTAATAATCAGAATGTTCAATCTTAAAAAGTTGTATAATTTATAAGTTATAATTCTATTCTTAAAAAGTTTATGAACCAATATGGTGAAAATCGACAAGTTGTCTTTGGCTAGATGTCTTTTTCATATTTACATGTTTGTTCTATGATGACTATGATTTGTTTATAAGTAGAAAAATATTACATATCGATTCAGCCCCATGTATGTCACTGCAATCATTGTCGTATAGTTAAAAAGTTTGCACCCTTTTAGGCTTTGCATATTTTGATATATTTTTCAAGTTTATTTACTCTGCCTCTTTCTTGTCATGTTTGATTTAAGTAATATTTAACTGAAACTTTAGATTGATGATTTCATAGCAATTATATTGCTTTTTTTTATTTATAATTGTGTAATTTTAATATGTAAAATGACTTATAATCCATTTAGCTTTAGAATAGTTAAACTGACACTCAGTGAACGAAAGAGTTGTAAACAAATTTTCGTTAGCATTGAAGGTACATCCTTCATTGTTGGTCTTTCATCTGGGCACGAATTAACACAAAGTAGTGCCACCCCAAGAACTTGAAGCATCTCCTGTGTTTGTGTACCAGACCTTAAAAGTAATTGCTGATCAAGAATTGTTGTGAATTTATTGTGTTTTAATCTTAGCTCCTGATTTACCCAAGTAACAATGTGGGCACCTTCTGGTATCCGGGAATCGGTTGGTTCTATTGATCACGCTCAACTATGTCTTATAGAAAGACTAAACGGGCTCTGCAAATATAATCTGGGG
>ML429008.1:135956-158275 GCA_005239525.1 Nicotiana knightiana | reverse complement strand
AGTGCACCGGGCTATAGCCGGGCGCCAGAGCCCAAACGCCTGACCCTGCCTGGCGTTAGCCAGTCGTTAGAGCTGAAACGCCTGAACCTACCTAGCGTTAGCCAGGCGTTAAAGCTGAAACGCCAGCCTTAGCCTGGCGTTAGCCAGGCGCCAGGGCCCAAACGCCAGGCCCCTATTCCGGCTAAATTCGAGATTTTGAAGAGTTTAAGTGTCTCCCGGTTGGAATAAAAGTCTCCCACATGTTTAGGGTTTATACCAAACATATAAATAGACCCCAAAAACACAACTTGAAGGAGATTCGGAAGGCATATGAAGGATTCGAAGAGAGAAAACCATTGAAGTGACAAAACAATGATTTTTACATCTTTTATTCATTACTTTGTAGTTCAATTATGCAATTTCTTCTGGATGTGATTCTTATGAACATGGGTAGCTAAATTCTTTAATCTAGGGTTTTGGTAGAACTCGTTGGGGATGAATTTGTTGCGATATTAATATAGTTTGGTTGATTAATCTCTATTTGTTCAACTACGTTCTTGTTGTATGTGATTGAAAGGACCCTCACTTAGCTGTTCCTATTTGTTATGTATCTACTTGAGAGAGAGTGCATATTTAGGTAGTTGTTTGAAAAACATCACTCCCGGAGTATAGACGAAAGTCATAACCGAGGGTTTAGAGGTTGGATTAGTGATAACGATACCTCAGGTGCAATCTAAAGTGAACTGTAATGCCATCTAGCTAGCGTAACTTGTTAGAGTGCGTCTAGTAAATTATCATAATTACTTGAGAGAGATTTATGGTAGATAGAGTGTTCATGATTGATAGAGACAACTAATCAAGCTATAAGAAGTATCCGAGAAGTAAGTTCACCAACGGGGGAAACCATAACCTTAGACCTTTATCATAATTGTTTACAACACATTGTTAGTAATTGTTAGTTATTATTATTGTCAGTAGAATTAGTAAAACATCACCAATTTATATTAAAAAGTCTTGAGAGAATTGATTGAGTAAAAGTTGCGTATTCTAAAGACTTGATTGATACGTAAATTCCCTGTGGGATCGACTCTGGGCATAATACCCCGGATTATATTTGTAACGCCCGTTTAGTCTTTTATTAGACATAGTTGAGCGTGATCAAAGTTGGATTAGGACTAGGAATACTTAGGCCGACTACTTTTGTACGCAATATATAGGCCAAAAACGCTCCTTTTAGGGATCTGACACACCCTTTGAGGGGAATTCAACCAAGGGAGAGCAAGGAGCCGCCGTAGAGGGCGGGTTTCATATTTACTTCCACCAAAAATTGTAATTTTTATATTTCTTTGTATGATTTGTTATTTGGCTACCATGTCTATGTGGAGATAAACTTCACGTTCTAGGGTTGTGGTTCTTTCATGACTATTGTTATTCGAATATTGATTTTGATTTCTTAATTTATCGTATTCGTTTATTTAGTCAATCTTGTACTTAATTATTTGATTAATTGATCACCAATTGAATACTATCTACAAATCTGGAGTTGAACTCAAAGGTGGGAATTCTAGATTGCATATAGGATTGAGTAGAGCAAGTTCTTGAACCTGGGCATCGGGAAATGTATTCGCCGTTAGGATAGACATATACCTAATCGCCTTGCTTGGTTGATTTACAAGAATTATAAATGAATTTTTGTTAGTTCTAATTCCATAGACATATAGGTGTTAGGTTATCTTGAATAGACGAGTAAGAACTTGACAGGTTCTAATGAACAATATTAACTATGTCAACCAATAAATCATTAAATTAATTAGTCAATTAAATTGAACAATACAATAGGAATGTTAGATAGCCCATAACCCTAGATCATTTTCATCACATTGATAATATAAAAATCTATTATCCCTTTGTTCAGAGTTCATTATTTGTTTTCTTTTTATTTTAATTAGTTAATCAAACACTTCTAGTTTTAATTCTTGTAGGATAGTCTAATTTAATTAATAGTTAATCACAAGTCCTCCTTGGTTAGACATCCGACTTTTAGTCACATTATTACTTGACGATCATGTATACCCACGTGAGTGTTTTTGATCGCACCATGTTTTAGGCGCCGTTGCTGGGGACTTACAAATTAGCTTCTTTTCTAGATTAGACATTTTTTTTATCTATTCATTTTTTTTATTTAGTTTAGTTAGTATTTTATTTATTTATTTTAACATGGCATCTTGGAATGAAAATTATTCGAATGATGGTTAATCTTATTTTGATGATCCTTGTCCATATTATGAAGGACCTAGGGGTGGGCATCAGTCGGTTCGGTTCGGTTATGAATATTATTGGTTTTGACTATCGGTTATTGGTTTGCAAATATCATAACCCGATAACCAAACCGATAAGATATTAGTTATCGGTTATCCATTAATCGGTTATCGATCATTATCAGTTCAGTTACCGGTTTACGTGATAAGATAAAACAACTAAAACAATTTCGCAATGTATAAAATTGTTTCGTAATGTATAAACTGTTTGGTACGATTTTAAGAACTGTTTTGCAAAAATGAGTTTCAGAACTGTTCTATTTCACAAGAATGTAAATTTACTGCAACATCCAATGAAATAAACACTAACCAAAGTTTCTATCAAATATTATGTACATTTTTACTCTAGTCCAGATATTATGTATGTAGATTAAAAAGTTTATTAGTTATGAAATAAAAATTTTATAACAACCAACACAAGATAACTTTGTAATAGCTCAACAATTAAAGCACACGACAAATCTCACTTTAGCTTTCAAACAAACTAAGAAAAATCCAGAGCTAGAATGCTTTCAAACAAACTAAGAAAAAGATGAAGATGAAGCAACTAAAAACTTACACGAAGAATCAAGGTGAAGCTGAAGAATGCGGCTGAGAAATGCGACTGAAGAGTGAAGTGAAGATGCGACTGAAGAATCTGATGGATTTGAGAAATGAAGTGAAGATGTGACTGAAGAGTGAAAGAAACATGTTGAGAAATGCGACTGACGCCGGCCTGAGTCTTGACGGGTTGATTGGTGAGGGCATGATGTGACTGGCACCGACTTGAGTCTTGACGGGCTGACTGATGAGGGCGTGAGGCGACTGACGCTTGATTGAGTCTTGATGGGCTGACTGGTGAGAGCGTGAGGTGGAGAAACAGAGAAAGAATAGCGAAATCAAAGAGTGAACTATTAATTATCAAACCCTAGTATGTATATACTTAAGGGTAAACTAGTACATTAGTTAATACTTATTGGATTATCGGTTTTACCAATAACAAAATTGCCAAACCGAGCTCGAACCGATAACCCAATCATTGTTTTTAACCTGTTACCGAACCGTTAACCCAACAACCCAACAACCCAATACCGATAACACAATAAATAATTAACGGTTCGGGTTATCGATTTTACTTGATATATGCCTACCCATAGAAGGACCCCACTGGTGGAAAAATTGTCAAAATGTTCCCGGGAGTGAGTTGTGTGCACAATCTCAATCGTTTGAGTGGAATATTTGTAATGTGTAATGGTCAAGATGGACATTGTGATGGTTGTCCTAATTCTTTTCATCCTTCTCTAAGCCCTTATTATGATCTTTTTAATGATGTTTGTGAGTTTGAAAGGGGCAGTAAAGTGTAAGATATGGAACCTGATGCCTATATTAGGGATATTTTGAGGCAAGTAGAAGAGCAACATGATGAATTCAAAAAAGATATGAAAAGAATGAGGGCATCAATCACAAGAATGAATGCCAATTTGGAAGAATTAAATGAAGAGAGAGAGTACCAGCTAGAAAAAGTATTGAAAAAGAGGATATTTTGGGTCAAACTTGGCTGGTGGAATAAGCTGAAAGATCAGAAATAGATGAGACTCAACTTGAAAAAATTATAGAGGGGATGAAAGAATTAATAGAAGGAAGAGCTTAACTGGGACAAGGGATCAATAAATTTAGCACTATTATTCACGATTTGGACGCTCAATTGAATACAAAGGTCGATGCATCTAACGCCCAATAAAATAGTAACGAGTTGTGTGAAGTTGAAGAAGAGCTTATACGCCAAATTGATGAGCTAAAAGTGGAGAGCCAATCATGCAAGCATATTTCTGTTGATGATGCCCATGTTGAGAAAAATACACTAGAGCCATGCGAGGTAGCATATGATATTATATTTGAAGACTCTAGTGTGTGAACATACGAGGATGTAATGAGTAATACAATTCTATAGTTAGGGCGTATTGGTCCGCATTCCATACATTTTTCAACATTGTGTTTGGATGATGACATGAAAATCAAGTCATTTGAGTCTTTGAAGGAGACAATGGATGAGGAACGAGGTGTTTACACTCTGGAATTTGCCCTACTAGAGAGACAAAATTACATACCTCATTCGAAGGCCAAGAAATGTAAAATACAATATTTGTTGCTTGGCCCAATTACAATTGTCCCACCACCCGGGGAGCATAATAGAAAAGTTGATGCCAAATTAGGGGTATAATTCATAAGTATGAGGTGGAGGCAAAAAGTGGTTCACGTCGTGCCGCGACGTTAAATTAGGCGCTTGTTGGGAGGCAACCCAACTTTATCGCTTTCTTTTATTTGATTTTTCTTCTTATTGTATTATTTTTTTAATTTTATTTTATTTTTTAGGATTTTGAGCATAGGGAGTGAAGCCATAGGAAGTATGCAAAAGGGAGACATGTAGTTGGAACTAAGTGTGGGGTGCTCGCAAAAAGGATTATACTTGGGAGAAGTCTGAGTTTCCAATGAGCTGCTAATGCTTCGGCCTTTAGACTACCAGAGAGTCTCTTTTACCCTCTTGTTATTTACAATATGCATTGAGGAAATTTCACAATTTTATGTGTGGGGTGAGTAGATTGTTTGTGTAACGACCCAACTAGTCATTCCGAGAGTTTAACCATGATTTCCCCATTTATGCTTCATTCTTGTATGGTTCAGCACTTTTGTGTTGCGTTGGGTTGATTGGTTCGGGTTCGGAGTGGTTGTGGAGAGAAACGAGACACTTAGTCTTTTAAGTTGGTAATTTAGTTGGAAAAGTCAACCGGAAGTTGACTTATAGGAAAATGATCTCAGATGTGGTTTTTGTGGCTCAGATGGATTTGTTAGGTGATTTGGGACTTAAGAGTGTATTTGGAATGTTATTCGGAGGTTCGCCGTAGAATTAGGCTTGAATTGGCGAAATTGAGTTTTGGCGATTTCCGGTCGGCAGTAGAAAATTATCTATCGGGGTCGGAATGGAATTCTAAAAGTTAGAGCAGGTTCATAGTGTCATTTGGGATGTGTGTGAATATTTTAAGGTTATTCGGACATGGTTTGGTTTGTTTCGGCATCGTTGGCGAATTTCAAAAGTTTAGAAATCCTTAGGCTTGAATTATGGATCAATTGTTTTGGTGTTACTTTTGGTGTTCCGAGGTTTTGTCTAAGTTTGGGTGATCATATATGTCTTGTGGGTACCTTTGATTGAGGTATCAAGGACCTCGGGATGGGTTCAGATGGTTGACGGATGGGATTTTGGCATTAGAGTTTGCTGGTGTGAGATTGTTCTGTGATTTCACAGATGCGGACGGGTGGCCGTAGGGGCGGGTTGGCCATCGCAGGTGCGGAAATTGTCTAGATGGAGAAGAACCGTAGATGCGGAAGATAGGCCGCACCTGCGAGCTCGCATGTGCGGTAGGTGGAACGCATGTACGAAACTTGGGCTTAAATGAAATATCACAGGTGCGCACCTGGGATCGCAGGTGCGAGGAAAAGGCCGCAGATGTGTGGCAATCGCCAGGCATAACCTATAAATAGATGCCTTCGCTAAATTTGGTCATTTTTCACCATTGTTGATGGATTTTGGAGCTTTGAGTTGTGATTTCAAGGAGGAATTTAAATGTTTCAGTGAGGTAAGCCACTTGGACCTTGTATCTCGTATTTATGACAATTATTCCATTGTTTAAGCATGTTTTAGTGGAGAAATTTGGGAGATTAAGGCTTAAAATTGGAGAGTATGAATTAGGGATTTGAGGGGCCATTCGGGGTCTGATTTTGATGTATTTGGTATGTAAGAACTCTAGAGAGTGTAAGGATACTAGTTTTGGGATTTTTATCGGAATCCGAGACGTAGGCTGGGGGGTCGGGCTTGGCGAATTTCGAGATTTTTGATGTAAATTTGTTATTTTCGAGTGGGCTTGGTTCCTTTGGCATATTATGATTATATGAATATGTTCTTGAATATGTTCGACGAGATTTGAGGCTGAGTCGAGCAGCAAGCGCATCGTGGTGCATATTTTCATCTGGTTTAAGGTAAGTAATGATTGTAAATCTTGTCCTGAGGGTATGCAACCTCGAATTTCGCACTATATCACTATATTGGAGTGGCGCACATGCTAGATGACGAGTGTGTGGCGTACACTATTGGAGGATTGTGACTTGGTCCGTCCCGTAGAAACTATTAAGTTGCATATTTGATTATAAATCATATGCTATTTAATGTTTCAAAGATTATTACTCTGTCTTGCGCTGAATGTCGTGTTTGGGCCTCGTGCCAAGTGCTTGGACCCCTTGGGGGCTTTTTACTATTATTTTCTCACTGTTTTGATTTGAATGTTGCACTCAGTGATGATTTTACCTGATTACTGTTTAATTGAGCTTCATTACTCCATTTTGATGCATATAAAAGATGTTTTGGGATGAGTTACCTGTTTTTATTGATTGCCCGAGTGGCTTTTTAAGATGTTTCTTACTGAGTGAGGCCGAGGGCCTATGTTCTGAGGATATTATGGGATCGGGCTGCGAGCAACAACATGTTACACTGTTTATGATATATGAGATGCCGAGAGCCTTAGTGATTATTCCACGAGGTGCCTTGTTATAGCGCTTCGGTTGTAGGAGCCCCTCCGGAGTCTATGCACCCCCAGTGATCCCAGGTACCTACTGAGTGCGATTATCGAGTGCCGAGTGAAGATTGATTGGGATGCATGAGTGACTGAGAGGTTCCCCGAGGGTCTGATTCTGAGTGACTATTTTCGGGTGATGTTACGCCCGAGGGGAAGTTTATGAAATATGTTTTGGCCCAAGAGGATGTTGATGCTTTCTGGCATTTTTACACTAAATTCTTCTTGAATTTCTGTGGAAACCATTGAAAAGTACAAATTCCAAAGGATTTTTACTGAAATTGGTTTTTAGGCATTATGAATTGCCGTACCTAATATTTTGAAAGAAAAATTGTAACTGCAGTCGATTTATAATTTGTATTTATGTGTTTGGTATTTCTCAGACTTTATTTACTCTCATTACTACTGAGTTGGCGTACTCACATTACTCCATGCACCTTGTATGCAGATCCAGGTGCTAGGGAGAAGTGAGATGATTATCTATCCAGGGACTCTCAGAGATTTTGCAAGGTAGATGCACGCGTTCGCAACCCTGCTATTTCCTTCTTACTGCTATAGTAGTTGCATTCCCTAGGCTTATTTGTATCAGAGATATCGTCTCACTTATGTATTTTCTTTAGATGCTTGTGATGCAGTGACTCAGAAATTTTGGGTTGTGTTTAGATATTTCACTCATCATCTTCCACTGTCAAGACAACTTTGACCTCAGCTTCCATTGTCAAGACAAATTTTACCTCAGCTCCAGTGTTAGTATTGCCATCAGCTTCAGGTTCTTATACCATGTATTGTAATGCCTTGAGGATAGGCATTGATTGTGTTTTGGAGTAGGAGGGTAGGGTGATTCCCTACGCCTCGCGCCAGTTGAAGACTCATGAGAAAAATTATTCGGTGCATGATCTCGAGCTAGCAGCCATTGTTCACACCTTGAAGATTTGGCGTCATTATTGTGTGGGCT
The DNA here is from genome assembly GCA_005239525.1 of Nicotiana knightiana. Lineage (NCBI taxonomy): Eukaryota > Viridiplantae > Streptophyta > Magnoliopsida > Solanales > Solanaceae > Nicotiana > Nicotiana knightiana. Next base: position 150,422 of record ML429008.1, on the reverse strand, counting down.
TCATTGTGAGGTTTTTAATGATTATCGTAGCCTTCAGCATATGTTTAAGTAGAAGGATCTGAATTTGCGTCAGAGGAGATGGTTGGAGCTTCTCAAGGACTATGATATCACTCTTCTATACCATCTGGGTAAGCCCAATGTAGTGGCCGGTGGTTTGAGTCGCAGAGCAGAGAGTTTGGGGAGTCTAGCATATCTTCCAATAGCAGAGAGACCATTAGCACTTGATGCTCAGGATTTAGCGGGCCAGTTTGTGAGGTTGGATCTATCGGAGCCCCGTCGGGTTTTGGCTTGTGTAGCCTCTATGCTTCCCTTGACGACTGTATTAAAGAGCGCCAGTATGATGAACATCACTTGCTCGTTCTTCAGGATAAAGTCTAGCGATGTAATGCCAAGGATGTAGTTATTGGTGATGATGGTGTTATGAGGATGCAGGGCCGGATATGTGTGTCTAATGTAGATGAGATTCGGGAGTTGATTCTTGAGGAGGCCCACAGCTCCCGGTATTCCTCCATCCGAGTGCCGCGAATATGTATCAGGATCTGAGGCATCATTATTGGTGGAGGTAGATATAAAAGGATATTATTGGATTTGTAGCTCGGTGTATCAACTGCCAGGAGGTCAAGTATGAGCACCAGAGACTCGGTGGATTGCATCAGAGGTTGGTTATTCCTGAGTGGAAGTGGGAGCGGATCACCATGGACTTTGTATTCGGGCTCCCACGAACATTGAGGAGGTTCGAAGCTATATGGGTTATTGTGGATTAGCTGACCAAGTCCTCTCATTTTATTCATGTTGGTACTACTTGTTCTTCAGAGCGGTTAGCTGAGATTTATATGATGGAGATCGTTCTAGTACATAGTGTTCCAGTTTACATCATTTCCGAAAGAGGTACTCAGTTCACATTGCAGTTTTTGGAGGTACCTACAGAGAGAGTTGGGTACTCAGTTTGAGTTGAGCACGGCTTTTCACCCTCAGACGGACAGTCAGTCCGAGCGCACTATTCAGATACTAGAGGACATGTTGCGCGCTTGTGTAATTGACTTTGGGGGTTCATGGGACAAGTTTCTACCACTCGCATAGTTTGCATATAATAATAGTTATCAGTCGAGTATTCAGATGGATCCATATGAGGCTCTGTATGGGAGGAGGTGTAGGTCTCTGGTTGGTGGTTTGAGTCAGGTGAGGACAGGCTCTTGGGTACGGATTTGATACAAGATGCTTTAGATAAGGTGGAGTTGATTCAGGAGCGGCTTCGTACGGTGCAGTCGAGGTAGAAGAGTTATACGGACCAGAAGGTCCGGGATGTATCTTTCATGGCTGGGGAGAAGGTCCTGCTAAAGGTGTCACCCATGAAGGGTGTTATGCGCTTTGGAAAGAGGGTCAAGTTAAGTCCCTAGTTCATTGGGCCTTTGGAGGTGTTTCAGAGGGTTGGGGTGGTGTCTTATAGACTTGTCTTGCCACCTAGCATGTCGAGGGTGCATCAAGTATTTCATGTTTCCATGCTTTGGAAGTATATTAGTGACCCGTCTCATGTTTTAGATTTCAGCATAGTTCATCTAGAGGGTGATATGTCCTATGAGGTAGAGACAGTAACCATTTTGGGTCGTTAGGTCAGAAAGTTGAGGACTAAGGATATAGCTTCGGTGAAGGTGCAGTAGTAAGGGCAGCCCGTGGAGGAGGCCACCTAGGAGACCGAGCGGGAGATGCGGAGCAGATATCCTCACTTGTTTTAGACTGCAGGTATGTTTCTAGACTCGTTCAGGGACGAACGTATGTTTAAGAGGGGGAGAATGTAACGACCCAACCGGTCGTTCCGAGATTTAGACCTTTTTCCCATTTCTTCTTCATTCTTGTATGTTTTAGCTCTTGTGTTGTGTTGGGTTGATTGGTTCGGGTTCGGAGTGATTGTGGAGAGAAATGAGACGCTTAGTCTCTTAAGTTGGTGATTTAGTTGGAAAAGTCAACCGAAAGTTGGATCAGGTTCATAGTGTCATTTGGGATGTATGTTCAAATTTTCAGGTTTTTTGGACATGGTTTGGTTGGTTTCGTCATTGTTGGCGAATTTCGGCAGTTTCGAAATCCATAGGCTTGAATTATGGATCGATTTTATGTTTTGGTATTACTTTGGGTGTTCTGAGGGTTCGGCTAAGTTTGGGTGATCATATATGACATGTGCGTACCTTTGATTGAGGTCTCGAGGGCCTAGGGATGATTTCAGATGGTTGACGGATAAGATTTTGGCATTGGAGTTTTTTTGGTATGAGACTATTCTGTGATTCTGCAGATGCAGACTTGTGGCCGTAGGTTCGGGTTGGCCATCGCAGGTGCGGAAATGGTCTAGCTGGAGAAGAACCACAGATGCGGAAGATGGGCCACACCTGCAAGCCCGCAAGTGCGGTAGGTGGAACACCGGTGCGAAACTTGGGCTTAAGTAAAATATCGCAGGTGTGCACCTGGGACCGCATGTGGGGGTCCGCAAGTGCGAGGAGAAGGCCGCAGATGCGGCAATCGTTGGGCAGAACCTATAAATAGATGCCTTCGTGAAACTTGCTCATTTTTCACCATTGTTGACGGATTTTAGAGCTTCGAGCTATGATTTCAAGGGGGAATTTAAGTGTTTCAGTGAGGTAAGCTACTTGAACCTTGTATCTCGTATTTATGGCAATTATTCCATTGTTTAAGCATGTTTTAGTGGAGAAATTTGGGACATTAGGGCTTGAAATTGGAGAGTATAAATTGGGGATTTTAGGGGCCATTTGGAGTCCGATTTTGATGTGTTTCGTATGTATGAACTTGGGAGAGCGTAAGGATTCTAGTTTTCTGATTTTTATTTGAATCTGAGATGTGGGCCCGGGGTCGAGTATGGACAATTTTGGGATTTTTTATGTAAATTGGTTATTTTCGAGTGGGCTTGGTTCCTTTGGAATCTTCTGATGATATGAAACTCTTTTTGAATAGGTTCGAGGCGATTTGAGGCCGAGTCAAGCGGCAAGGGTATCGCGGAGTAGATTTTCATCCGGTTTGAGGTTAGTAATGATTGTAAACCTTTTCCTGAGGGTATGAAACCGCGTATTTCGCACTATATCACTATTTTGGAGTAGCGCGCATGCTAGTTGACGAGTGTGTGGCGTACACTATTGAGGGATTGTGATTTGATCCGTGCCATAGCAACTATTAAGTTGGATATTTGATTATAAATCATATGATATTTTATGATTCGAAGATTATTACTCTGTTTTGGGCTGAATGTCGTATTTGGGCCTCGTGACAAGTGTTTGGACACCTTGGGGGCTTTTACTACTATTTCGTTACTGTTATTTGAAAGTTGCACTAAGTCGTGATTATACTTGATCCCAGTTTAATTGAGTTTCATTACTCCATTTTGATGCATATAAAAGATGTTTTGGGATGAGTTCCCTATTTTTATCGATTTCTCGAGTGGCTTTTTGAGAGGTTTATGACTGAGTGAGGCTAAGGGGATATGTTGTGAGGATATTATTGGATTCGCGCCGCAACATTTTACATTGTTTATGATATATAAGAGGCCGAGAGCCTGAGTGATTATGCCACGATGTGTCTTGTTATAGCGCTAGGGCTGTAGGAGCCCCTCCGGAGTATGTACACCCCCATTGAGCGTAGGTATCTACTGAGTGCGAGAGTCGAGTGCCGAGTGAAGAGTGACGAGTGATTGGGAGGCATGAGTGACTTCGAGGTTTCCCGAGGGCCTGATTCTGAGTGACTGTTCCCGAGTGATGTTACGCTCAAAGGGCAGTTTATAAAATATGTTTTGGCCCGAGAGGCTACTGATGATTTTTGTCATTTTTACACAAAATTCTTCTTGAATTTCTATGGAAACCATTGAAAAGTACAAATTTCAAAGGATTTTTACCGAAATCAGTTTTAGGCATTATGAATTGTCGTACCCACGATTTTGAAAGAGGAACTGTAACTGCTGTGGATTTATGATTTGTATTTATGTGTTTTGTCTTTCTCGGAGTTTATTTACTGTCAGTACTACTGAGTTGTCATACTCACATTATTCCCTGCACCTTGTGTGTAGATCTAGGTGATAGGGGGGAGTGAGCTGATTATCTTTCCAAAGACTCTTAGAGATTTGTCAAGGTAGCTGCACGCGTTCCCAACCCTGCACTCTCCTTCTTACTGTTGTTGTAGTTGCATTACCTAGATTATTTGTATTAGAGATATTGTCAGACTTATGTATTTTCTTTGGATGCTCGTGACCCAGTGACTCTGGGATTTTTGCGGTGTGCTTAGATATTTGGACTTTTCCCGACGTTGGATCTCCTAGACAGTTTTCTTGAGGGATTAAAGTCTAAACAAAAAAAAAAATGAAAAATACAAAAATTTGTCCTTTAGTTTTCTTTAGGTAGTAATAATCCCCCGTGGTTTTTATTTGTGTCTCGGTTCTTTTCCATGTGATGTATTTTGAACCGGGTAGTAGTAGCATATTTCGGCTTTTTCATGTGTAGTGTCTTTCCTATGTTTTAAAATTTATCATGATGCCTTTATAAATTGGATGGCATGTTCTGTGGCGCCTATGTCTTGTTTACTTGACTCATGTTCAGTTTGTGCTTAATTCTTAGTATCTCGTTGCTTTGTGAATACTTGCATTAGTTCGAGAGTCGGAATGAGACCGTCCTTAGTGAGTCATGTTCCATGTGTAGTAAGGTTTTTGTGTTGTCCATGTATTGTACTTGTGTGTATAACTTGCTCGGTATGTGAGTTGAAGTGAAATTTTACGTGATGCTCGATTTGAGAAATGCTTTTAGGCCTTCTTTGATCTTTTTTAGCTTATTGCTTATCACAAATAATTTATCCCTAGTTAACCCCTTTGAGCTTATAGAATTTTATTTGGCACCCATATTATAAGCCTATACCCTTTTTGTTCTTAATTGATATTGGTTTGATCCTTTTACCTCCTAAAGCACTTTAATTGTGAAATGAGCGCTAAAAAGATTAAAAAAGGACTAAATGTGGGGTGGCTTTTGAGTAGAACCAATGAAAGGAAGAAAAGTGCTTTTGTTTTTTAAAAAAATACACCACTGGTGGAAATTTCAAAAGTGAAAGGAAAAAAAATTTAAGATGAATAAATTGATATCTTGTTCTTGCTAGTGCGTATGAAGTAAAGTAGTACGTAAAGAAAGAGGGAATATTTTTTTGGGGTGATTTTGGTTGTGAAATTAAAATTGGGATTAAAGAATTTGCGTTTACAGTTGATTATGTGATGTGTTAAAGTGCTCAAGAGGTTTAGCCACTATTCCTAAATACATTCTTCCCGTCCCTTATCCCACATTACAACCATAAGAAAAGTCATAATTGATTTTAGAGAGAGCGAGCTCACATTAGTAGAGATTTACATTAAGGGCAAGCATATGGTACCAGTTGCATGCATGTGACTTCTTTGTGAGAGTGAGCGCTTTTCGTTGATATATGTGAGTCATTAAAATATATTTGATCACGAGATTCGAATGTGTGGATTGAACTTTCTCTCTTGTTCTTGTTGTGAGAGCACATGATTTCACGAGGGATGGTTACATTATTAGACTCTTTATGATGTTGGGTGTTCAAGGAATGAGTGCATTGTGATATTGAGTCGGGTTTTGAGGCTAGGATTGTTAAGATCATGATGCTCTTGTTTTGAATATTTTTGAAATACGACATAAGTTAAAGGGAAGTGTGTGTTGAACGCATATGCTCGAGCCTAATTATTGCAAACAACCATGATCATAGGTGTAGTGTGCTTTGAACGATAAGAGCTTAATTTTGTTTCGTCTACTATAGTGATGGTTTGTTCGAGGATGAACAAAGGTTTAAGTGTGTGGTGGTGATGTTGGGCATGTTTCTATATGTTTTGATGTTACTTTACTCATGTTTTAACTTCTTTCTTATGCTATTTGATCTTTAAAATACGCAACATGGTTTAATTATTGGTTTTATGAGTAATTGAGTCGTGTGTGATGATTCAGGGTGTTTGGAATGTAAAAATATATGAATAAAGGGTGCTCTAGCTAGACGAGGAGAGGTTGGATGCGTCGCATCCAACCTAGAAAAAAATCATATTTCATGTAAGCTTGGCAGTGAAGCCGGAGCATAGAATTCGCACCAAGGCACATCAGAGATGGAGGAACAAAGGGTGGACGTGACAGATCCACCCTAGAAGCTGAAGAATTGGAGGACGAGGTGGATGTGAAGTATCCACCCTAGCATCAACCCCTGAAGATGAGTCAGATTAGCAGTGGGAAAACTTTGGCCCACCACTTTTGTACGCAATATATAGGCCAAAAAGCTTCTTCTATGGATCTAAAACACTTTTTGAGGGGAATTCGACCTAGGGAGAGCAAGGAGCCACCGTGGAGGTCGGGTTTCATATTTTCTTCCACCAAACTTTGTATTTTTTATGTTTCTTTGTATGATTTGTTGTTTGGCTACCATATCTATGTAGAGCTAAACTTTACGTTCTAGGTTTGTGGTTCTTTCATAACTATTATTATTCGAATATTGATTTTGATTTCTTGATTTATTGTATTGGTTTATTTATTAAATATTATGATTAATTATTTGATTGCTCGATCACACATTGTGACGACCCAAAGGGTCATCTTGTGTTTTAGAACTCAATTATGCGCTCTCTAGCCTTAAATATCTCACTTTTACCCTCCTCAATTTGCGTTCGCAGTCCGAACGCATTTTCAGAAAGCTTTTATGTGAGGAATTGAAGAAATAATGATTTTTGGCCTTAAAAGGATTTTTAGTTGACTTTAGTTAACGTTTGAGTAACAGATCCGGACCCGTGATTAGACGATCCCGGTGGGTCCATAATAAAATATGGGACCTAGGAATATCCCCAGAATCGAATTCTGAGGTTCCCAGCTCGAGATATGAACTTTTGACAAAAATTGGAAGACTGAAAAATTATGATTTTAACGAATTTGCTTAATGTTTTATATTGTTGGTATCGAGCCCGCATTTTGGTTCCGAAGCGTAGTACATGTCCGTTATGATATTTATACATATCTATGAAAGTTGGTGATAAACGGAACTAATTTGATGTGATTCGGACATTTAGTTGAGAAAATAGTAATTTTAAAGTGTTCTTGAGAAATTCATAAATTTTGGTGCTAAATTAGAAGTTCTAGGTGTTATTCTGGCGATTTGACTGCACGAGCAAGTCCGTATGATGTTTTTAGACTTGTGTGCATGATTGGTTAGGAGCCCCGAGGGCTCGGGTGAGTGTCAGATACGCCACGAGTAGTTTGGGACTTAGAAAACAAATCTAGTGTTGTTGTTTCTGGTGCACTGATGTTTTGTGCTTCGCGTTTGCGAAGCCTCTCTCGCGATCACGAAGTGTAAGCTGGGCTGGGGGTTGATTTATTTTACAAGAGCACGAGGCTTGGGTCACGAACACGGAGCATTGGGTTATTTTCTCTACGCGAACGAGACCGACTTGAAGCGAACACGTAGTATATTGGATGAGGGCTGGGAATTCTTCGAGTTGTTCTACGCGAACGTGAGCCCAGACTCGCAAACCTAAAGGTAAGGGGGACAAACCTAGGCGAACGCATGAAAATCTTCGCAAACGCGAAGGCCTTTTTAGCTGTTGTGCATTGCGATCAGGACAGGTCTCTCGCGAATGCGATGAAGACCTGTCCAGTGATTTTCCAAATAGAACAAAAAAAAGGATTTTGTCCTAAATTTTATTTTCATCGGTAGAACTCGACGTAGGGCAATTTTTGAAGAGAGATTTCACAACTAAATCATAGGTTTTCACTTCTTAACTCGTTTTCTTCAATATTTATTATCACTTATTGAAATCCTAGTCCTAAATCTTGTTCTTTAAGGGTAGAAATTAGGGGTTTTGGGAGAATTGGGAATTTTGCAAATTTGGGGATTTAGACCTCGATTTGAGGTCGCATTTCGGAATTAATTACATATTCGAGCTCGGGGGTGAAGGGGTAAATGGATTTTTGTCCGAACCTCATGTTTTGACTAAGGGATCCCGGGGCCGATTTTTGACTTTTTGGTGGAAAATTGGGGAAAGCTACAATTTTGTATTGAAATTGATTTCGTTAGTGATAATTGATGTTATTAAGCTAATTATGACTAGATACGAGTGGGTTGGAGGTGAATTCTATAGGAAAAGCGGTACTTGAGCAGTGAGCAACCTACGGATTGAGGTAAGTGTCGTGTCTAACTTTGGCTTGAGGGATAAGGTGTTGATTGACTATTTTCTACGTGCTTGGTTTTTGAGTACAATGTATAGATCAGGTGACGAGCATTTATGCGTTGTTGTCGAGTCATAGCATGCCAGTGAGCCCTATTGTTGTAACTATTATAGTCTTTAATCAACTTGTTCATGCTTAGATTAGCTAATTGTTATGTTGGGCATCTCTTATCCTATTTTATTGTAATGTGGTAATTATTGAGTATTGACTCAAGGTTGAGCTTGATATTGTGGCAATAAATATTAAAGTGAGATCGAATTTTGATATTTCTGTCGCTCCGTGTTATTGATCCCTGTTTTGGTGAGGAGGAGTGTAAAACACGAAGGGTGATGTCGTCCAATGTTTATGAGTGAGTGTTAATGCATGAAGGGTGATGTCGTGCCAGGATTTGGGAGTGATAATGCACGAAGGGTGATACCGTGCCATGTTTTGTGAGTGATAATGCACGAAGAGTGATGCCGTGTCATATTATGGGAGATTTAATGCACGAAGGGTTACACCGTGCCATTCTATTATTCATATGGTGAGATTGAGAGTAAAATCATGAAGGATGATGCCATGCAATTTCCTTTACTCTTTTTACTTGTTTATTTCGGTAAGGCATATTGATTGATTATGTCTTATCCCTATTTCTTATTACTTATATTTTGAACCCCTCAGCATTCCCCCTTCCCATTGTTGCTTGTTTTATCTCTTTCATTACTTTTGTTGCTACTTGTATGATTATACGACACATATTATATGTGGGTGTCTTGTCCTAGCCTCGTCACTACTTCGCGGAGGTTAGGTTCGACACTTACTAGTACATGGGGTCGGTAGTACTGATGCTGGACTCTACACTTTCTGTGCAGATCTAGGTGTCGGCCCGAGCTGATCCCGAGCTTCGTTGTTGACTTCTTTACCTGGAGACCCACGGTGATCTGCCGATGTCCGCAGATTCTTGGAGTCCACTGCTACCTAATTTTACTATTTTCCTATGGTTCATAACAATTGTATATGTTTCCTTCAGCCAAATACTTGTAGATAAACCATAGTATTCCGTGAGTTATGACTCCAGATCATAGGTGTGTATATATATATATACACACACACACATCATATGCGCAGTGTTGTTATGGATTTCCGTTTCTTTATTAATTCATCATGTGTTGAATTGTAGTAATTCGCCGCAAGTTTTAAGATCTTAATGTTTTAAATCTCTACTGTTGGCTTGCCTAGCTAGTGTAACGTTAGGCACCATCACAGTCCCGATTGTGGGAGTTCGGGTCTTGACAAGTTTGTATCAGAGCACTAGGTTGCTTATGTCTCACCATTCATGGACAAGCTTAGCAGAGTGTGGGGCATCGGTATAGAGATGTCTGTACCTATCTCCAGAGGTTAGAAATTATAGGAACAAATTTCGCTTTTATTCAACTCTATTGTGCGATTTTGTTATCTCAATACTGATCGAATTCTCCTATTCTTATTCTCTCACAGATGGAGAGAACACGTAACACTTCCTTCGTTGATCAGCAGTCGGATCCTCCAGCAGCAGCTCCTACGAAAGGCAGAGGTCGAAGCTGAGGCCGTGCTAGAGGCCGAGGCAGGGGCAGGGCTCAGCCCAGGGCCCGAGCAGCAGCCCTAGCTGCAGAGACTCAGGTAGAGTTTTATGAGGAGGTTCCAGATCAGAGTATTCATGCCGGGCCAGCTCAGGTCCCGGAGGGGTTTATTGCCACCCTAGTGCTTCAGGATGCCTTGGTCCGATTAGTGGGCCTTATAGAGAGTATGGCCAAGACTGGCGCATTGGCCATGGCACCAACCGTATATCAGGTTGGAGGAGGAGCCCAGATTCCTGCTACTCACACTCCACAGCAGATGGCTCCCCAGTTTCAGACTCCAGCAGCTCACCTAGTCCGAGTAGTTCAGCCGGTTGCTGCGGCATAGCCCGTTGATGGGTCAGTTATGTCCTCCGAGGACTTGTGGAGATTGGATAGGTTTACCAAGCTTTTCTCAGGTCATTCCAGTGGTGCCGCTTCAGAGGACCCCCAGGAGTACTTTGATAGCTATCCTGAGGTTCTTCGGAGCATGGGTATATTGGAGACCAATGGGGTCGACTTTGCTGCTTTACGGATGATTGGTTCTGCTAAGAAATGGTAGAGGGATTATTTATTGCCTAGACCACCTCAGTCGCCTGCTCTCACTTGGGACCAGTTCTCACATCTCTTCTTAAAGATGTTTCTGCCTATAACCTTGAGAGATGAGCGTCTCAGTCAGTTCGAGCGTCTCCAACAGGGCATCAAGACTATTACTCAGTATGAACTCGTTTTTGGATTTGGCCTGTCATGCTATTCTGTTGCTTCCCACAGAGAGAGACAGAGAGAGATGGTGAGAAGGCTTAGTGAGGGTATTTCTTAGCCTATTATAAATCATATGACTAATGAGACAGGTAGTGAGATTACTTTCCAGGATGCGGCCAATGTGGCCAGACGAGTAGGGATGTGCATTAGAATCGGTTTATCGATAAATCAAATCGATTATTTGTTATCGATTTATCGATATTAGTTTATCAATTTATCGATTTCGATTTCGATTTTGAAATTTTCCTTATCGAGTTATCGATTTCGATATTGATTTTGTCCTCTTCGGTTATCGGTTTATCGATAAACCGATAAGATATACTAAAAAGACAAATATACCCTTATTCTATAATATCCTTTCCTTTACCCTAAGTCCTTAACCCTATTATTTAATCTACCTAGTCTTCAATGCCGGTTTTACCTTTCTCCCACTCTCCCGTGAACTGCAAACCCAGCAGAGAAAGTGAACTCCGGTGAACTCTGGCGTACTCCGGCGACATCAATACTACGTTTTTCCCTCTCTCTCTCCGTGGATTTTTTATAGGGTTTGAGTGTTGGTGGCATACATTATATCCCTTACTTTAGTTTCGTTGCATGTGCTTGTTGACACAATTTTTATGTTATAAATGGTGTTCGTCTTATTTTAGCTTCTTTTTGTGCATGTTACTTAGGCGTGTTTATAGCGATACACTTTCCGTGGAATCCCGTAAATTTTCTTATTGGTGTAATCGATAACCGAATTGATAAGCCCCAAAAATCGATAAATCGAAATCAAAAACATCGAAACCTTATTGAATCAATAACGATAAGCATATGTACAAATCGATAATCGATAAGTAATTATCGATAAGGGTCAAAATCGAATCGATAAATCGAATGCACACCCCTACACGAGCGTGTTTTCGCATTCGCGAAGCACTTCCTGGCATACTCACTTTTTTTCTACGCAAACACAACCCTTCCTCCGTGTTCGCGATGCACAATCACCTGGGCAGAATATAAGATCTTCAAATCGAGGGTTAGGCCAATTTGATCATATCTTGACTTGTGGAATTCAGTTTTGAGCGATTCTTTGTGAGGTTTTCAAGGAAATCGAATGGGTAAGTGTCCTTCACCTAGAATTTGTTTAATTCCATGTTTTTATCTTTATTTTTATCATTTAATTTGTGTGTTTGAGTTGATGAAAATGGTAGTTTTGAATAAACATTTCAAAATGAACAATCATGATTTGAGGGACGAAATGGTATCGAAATTTGGTAATTTTTGTATGGATGAACTCGTATTGGAATGGGTGTTCAAGTCTTGTGAAATTTGTTGGGTTCTGAGGTGCGGACCCAGGGGTTGACTTTTGGGTCGATTTTTAGATTATGATAAAGATTGAGTGTTTATGATCCGGAATAGTTTCTTATGAGTTTTATTTGTGCTTTGAAGTTATTTTTGTTAGATTTGAGCCGTCCGGAGGTCATTTCACCCGAGAAGTTCATTTTAGAGTATCATTTTGTTTTCTTTGATGTAAGTATCTTGCCTAACATTGTGTGGGGAACTACCCCTTAGGATTTGAGTCTTCCATGCTAATTGTAGTCCGTGTACACGAGGTGATGAGTACGTGCTCGACCTACTTTGTGGAATTTGGAATTTTTGGTTCCTAGGTCCTTATATTCATTGAATATGCATTTGTTCTTGTTATGATTACGTTCCTTAATTTTTAGTTTCATCTCTATATGATTCATTAGAATATATTGCTTCACGATCCACTCTTATTGTTTACTTGATTCATATGTGCCTTAATTCTTGAGTTGATTCACTTGTCGTACTTTGTATTATTGTCATTGTTGTGATTGTACTTGTTGTGCTGATGCACGAAGTTTTTACTATGTGGTTGTTCTTATTGTGATACATGAGGTTTCTCCCGTGCAGTTGTTTTTATGAGGTTGCGCGAGGTATCTGCCGTGCTCTTGTTACTATTGATATTTACACATGTGGCGTGATATGCAGGATATATATACGGGGTTTTGCATGTGGAGAGACAAGGTGGGGCTATTATTATGCACGTTTGGCAAGACAAGGTGGCATTTACTGTACTATTGCACACGTGGCGAGACAATGTGGGATGTGACATGGATTTATTTGTGATTCCTTATGATGGCCTGGGGTAATTCTTGTTGTTGATATTTTTGTAGTGGTACACTTACCTGTGTGAGCTTTATCTTGTGAATGTTTTGGGAACACATTCTACGAGATGTTTGTTCCTTTTCTTATGCTTACTAGCTGCTATGAACTATGTTAGGACACTTGCACAAGCATACACGTAGCTAAGCACTCTTATCGGTTAAGAGGGTTTCTTGATATTGTTGTTTATAGATGCACACCCTTGTTTACTTTCAATCGTGAGTCGTCAGTGCGGTTATGAAGTGTAACGAGGGCACAAGATGCCAAGTGTTAAGGTTCCGCTATTGGGACCCATGCGTTTTGATTAGCCCGGGGTTCGGTACTTCGCGGAGTTTATTGACTAAAATCTGATGTGAAAGTGGTCGTTTTTGTTGAGTTGTTATTTGTCCTTTATTTAGCTTTGATAATTGGAATATAATGTGTTTTCGTTCATTCTTCTACGTCATTATTCTAAGTAAGAAGAGATTTTTGGATTTGAAAAAAAAAAGAAACAACTTTGCTATTATGGTATTTCTGAAAGTTTTTGTTTTTCCTTTCTTACTGCAATTACCTTATTATTTGACATTTCACGTAGTCTTTATGTAGATCTCATATGTTGTTGTTCATATACTTATCCTTGTTCAGACTATTTAGTCTAGTAGGTGTCTTGGTTGTTCCTCGTCACTAATCCAATGAGAATAGTCTTGATACTTGTTGGGTACCATTATGGTACTCATACTACACTTATGCATATTTTTGTCCAGATCCTGGTATTTTGAAGTTCGTTGATCATTAGTTAGATGTGCAAATTGTTGTTGTGGATACTCAAGGTGGACCTGCTGCTGCATTCACAGGCTTCGGAGTCACCTTCTAATCTATATTCACACTGTTTACTTTATTTCAAACAGTTGTATTTAGGAAGTGTAGTAAAACTCTATAGAACTTATGACTTGTACTACTAATTTTTGAAATTGCAAATTGTATAGAGAATTCAATTTTAAAGAAATTATTAGATCTTAATTGATTATTGTTTTTATTCAGAATATGTTAATTTTACCTAGTCCCTAAGACGAGGTGCCATCACGATACCAAACTGTGGCGAAATTTGGTCGTGACACCTATAAGACTCCATGTTGATTGTTTGAAGCCATTTTTGTTGATATCCTCTTTAATCATGATGCCCGCTTAGAAATCATGTATCATTAAATATAATGAGAATCAACATGACTTAACAAATGGGTTTTAAACCATCCAAGTTTAATCATCTAGAAATCATGCCTATCAGTATTGTGTCTTTCAACACTGCTCCAAATTTTCCTACAGCCATTTACTACATAGTCTGGAACATTGTTAGCGTAAACTTAAGACTGTCTGCGTGCATTTGTGCCTACCTGTGGAGGCCAATTTAAGACTGTAACTGTTATATGTGCAGTCCTACTTGTTTTGAATCAGCGCTTAGTTTTATCATTTTTATCATCCTAAGTAATGTTTAGAACCGCAAAAAATAGTATGTCCAAAGACTCCTAGACCATAGGCATTGGATGGGTAATACACACATAGGACGCGGTTTAGAATTGAACTAGAATGCTTTAGGTAAACATCTTTAAGATAGAAATTGGGTAGCAAGAGATAATAGTTCGTGCCCGCTGAATAATATGAACAACACATACCTTTAATGGAGATGGGATGTATTATTTATGTTGCACAAGGTAATTCTTTAGGCTAAAAACATAGGACCC
>ML429008.1:12407-135754 GCA_005239525.1 Nicotiana knightiana | reverse complement strand
CCCCCGTATATGATTACTACTTATACACTTGTCCATTTGAACTTAGGTCAACCTAGGTTGTACCTTGTAATCCTCAAAAATGGATTACATAGGACCCCCCTCCCCCCAATCACTTATTGATGTATAATCTACTTTTTTCATACGTGCAATCCCTTTTATGATGGTTTCACATTGTAATTAGTTATTTTGACTCCCTATCTTCCTTCAACTTATATGATCACATAGGACCATTATAAAATCCAATATTCCCAAGTAGCATAAAATTCATTTGGGAACAACAATTGTGGACCTCGAAGAGCAGCTAACCCCTTCTATTCGAGGTAATTTCAGCTCTTACCCGATCTTTGGTAAAACTGACTAGTTGAAACAGAGTTATTTGCAAATAGGTTCCCTAACACACCTTTAAAAGCGTTAGGTGGAGACTCTTCTCTTTTAATACACATTTGAAAGAGTTGTCACATGTCAAAACCTCTTTTCACGAGAAAATAGGGTGCGACAACATGGCGACTCTGCTGGGGATATACTTAGCCTCTTACCATAATGAAGTTTTCGCTTATGTGGCTTGTTGGTTTATTTGACTTTTTCACGTACATCCCTCTCCCTATTCCTATTATTTTATTAAAATCTCTATATCATGTATCTCCTTTATTTGCTTCATTTAATTATGTTCTTCATTTTTTGTAAACTATGCTAACTTTTCTCCTTTGTATTTCCCTTTATCCCTTCTTTCTCTTGTTTATTTTATTGCAATATTTACTATCCTTACGTGCTTTCACCATGCAAAATATTTTAAAACATGTTATTATTTATCGTATAAAGCATGCTTTTAATATCATACTCCATTCTTTCTTATAATCAATATAGCGGTGCTTGATGAGTGTCTGCGCTTTCTTAAAAACACCCTTTTTAAAGCCGTAAAGGCTTATTAGTTGTAGAATAGTCAATCAACGGTGTAGTGTGTTTCCCTCTCAAGTCGTCCACTTGACAGTATCAGTGTAGACCCTTCTAGAAATCCCACTCTGATATGAATTGTACATGCATCATACCAAACCTAATATGGGTTGAAATGTCATTGACGCATTAATCCACTTAGATAAACCTTGTCGAAAGTCCAACGAGATTTCCACCATCCTAAAGGACACCATCATATTTTTTGCATTACTTGGACAAAAATGTGCTAACATGATAGCCGTTATTGTGTGAATAGTTGAATCAGGAGGGTGAAATGGCTAAATTTTATTTGTTTTCATGAAATGAAGCACAAAAATTCCCAGGTTTGGCCTGGTCCAGAATATCCCACCTCTACTAATTGACTGGTGGAATGACCTTGAACAATGTGACAGAAACCACGTAGGGAGGGTGTTGGGTAACTTTTCGTCTTATCTAACATTCGACCCAACAGAGAATAAGTTGAGGCAGCCACCATGTTCTGGGATGAAAAGAGAGTTGTCTTCCGACTTGGAAATATAGAAATGACTCATTTACTACAAGACTTAGGGGGCTTCTCCAAGTTAACATGGGATAGTCCGGGTCTGCTGATGCCGTAAAATTTCATCCCATGCAGTTTCCTGATTATGCAGTCCAATAAGAATGTCATGTTGGTTTGCTTGAAGACATCCTACACCCCTTTGGAGTTTCCATATGAACGTTATGGGCACCAAAAGTAATACTGCTTGAATCACGAGGAGTTATCCATTACCTCTTTCGGATAGATACATCGTCGGGTTTATGTCTTTAAAGCCTGCTTCTTGGGTTTTCTGATCTTTCCAATGCAAGGAGGGAAAATTCACACTCACCTAGCCATGGTCGCCAGGACCGTGATGGAGGGTATTGAGGGGCACAAATACGCCATCATCCATAAGATACTAGCATAGATGTCCCGGGCCTTGGATCAGAGCAAATATGAGTTTGGACATTTTTAGTGTGGCAATCTTCTACTACAAGTTTGGTTGCTAGAGAATTTTCAGAGGAGAAATTGCCGCAATGAGTTCTTGCATAGACCACTAAATGACTACACCACCAGTCATCATCCTAAGTAACTGACGTTTTCTCCAGATAGGTTTGTAAAGCTTGGGAATGTTGTATGTTGGTTACGTTTCATCTGTAATCCGACAAAAAAACAAGTGCATTGGATGTTCAGGTCCAAAGGCTCATTTAGTGCTTATTTGGTTGCTATGCATCAGCCCTTACACTCCTATAAGGGTAATGAGGCAAGGTGGGCGGAAGCATGTCATACCTCAGATTTCAAATATGGTTCAGTATAAAGAAGACTTCAAAGGAGATGTTATTCCATTCAAATTCGCGGCCCATCACATGTGGAACCAAAAGATCATTGTAGATGGAGAGTTTATTTGTAACGACCCAACCAATTGTTCTGAGCATATTCACTTTGCTCGGTATTTTACGGGCATGGGTAGCTCCATATGATGTATTATTACTTATGTGAATCGTTGGTTTTGGTTTTCAGGTTATCCATATCGATTTGGAAGAATGGATTTCATGTTTAAACTTTAAATTTGGAGAGTTGACCAAGTTTGACCATTGTGAATTTTGCCCCAGAACGGAGTTTTAGTGGTTCCAAAAGGTCTAGGTGGTGATTTTAGGCTCGACCATATGCCCGGATTTGCATTTGGATGTTCCTATAAGATTTCAACACAAATTGGAGAAAGTTTGAAATTTGAAGGTTTGAAAGGTTCATAAGTTTGACCGAGAGTTGACTTTGAGGATATTGGATTCATATTCTGGTTCGGGGAATTTGAATTTGTTTGTTGTATCATTTGAGACTTGTGTGCAAAATTTGGTTTCATGTTGGGTTGATTTGCTATGTTTCGTGACGTGTTAATGCAGTGGAAAAGTTAAAAATCTCAAGATTGATTTGGGGTACGTTTCTTATTTTGTTGTTGTCATGTGTTATTTGAGGCCTCGAGTAGGTACCCATTGTGTTATGGGACTTGTCGGAGTATTTAGACGGGTTCCCGAGTGGCTTGGGTGAGTTTCGGAAGAAGTTCAGATCAATTTCATTTCATGTTGCATTGTTGAAGATTTCTGGTTTTGGTGTAACCTCATTTGTGGAGTGTTGGGCGCAGGTGTGGAGCCACAAAAGCGGCAGTTTCATAGAAGAAACGTGAAGGGGAGCTAGGCATGAGGATCACCGGTGCGGGTTCTTAGACACACCTGCACAACTGTAGATGCTATTCAAGTGCGCAGAAGCACGTTTGCTAAAGCGTATTGAAGACCGCATGTGCGAAGGAGTGCTGGGTCAGGCTGTATTCACATAAGCAATGTTTTACCGAAAAAGCGGGGCTCGCAGATGCGACGAATTGTCATCAAGTGCGGAATAGTTGAGCAGAATTTTATAAGTTTGAGGGTTGGTCCATTCTATCACATATTGAGCTATGGACTTCAGAATAGGGCGATTTTTGAGCTATTTTCATCACAAGGATTGGGCTAAGTGTACTACCTACAGTTTTGATTACATTTCATAAATCTATCTTAATTTTTATCAGTTTGGTTGATTAATTTAAAGAGGAAATTAGGGGTTTTTTTCAAAAACTTCATAAATCAAAATTTTGATTTTTTAACACCGATTTTGAGTCGGATTTGAGTGAAACTAGTAGGGTTTGAATAATAATTGAATTGGTTGACAGATTTTGTGAGCTTTGTCGGGTTCCGAGGTGCGGTCCCGGGTTGGGATTTTGGACGATTTTTGGCTTATGATTAAAGATTTGATTTTTTCGACTGGGATTGGTTCCTTTAGCATTATTTGATGTATTTGACTTGTTTTTGGTTAGTTTAGTGCTGTTCGGAGGTCGGAACACGCGTGATGCAATTTTTGGAACATCATTTGGCTTGCTCGATATTGGGATTGGCTCGTTCGAGGTAAGTAACTCTTCTAAACTTAGTGTTGAGGGTATGAAACCCCCAAATACGTGTTATGTGATTGGTATTGAGGTGACGCACATGCTAGGTAACGGGTGCGTGGGCGTGCACCATGTGAATTGGGACTCTATTGTTTCAGGGCCTCGAGGCTAGCTTAGTTACAATAGAGTATAAACAAGAAATGAAGAACAATAAAGTTGAAGAATAAACTTGAGCACAACAAACGATAAATATAGAGTAGAATATTCTATAACAGCGAACTGTTTTTTTCACAAATGATTGGGGTCCCATTTATGTTGGAGGGGGAAAACCCTAGTATGATCCAATTATAATAATGACAAAGAATACTATTGGTACAGCTGTGTAACAACCTAGTATGGATTTGTACTATCTCTTGCAGACCTTATCAGTCCTAACCACGTGTCCTTGGAAAACTCCCTTCTTTCCGTGACGGTCATCCATTTTGTACAGCCTTGACGTAGGCCGTGATGGGCCTTCAATGTACTTTCCCAAAGTTTACATTCTGTGATCGAGTTCGACTTCACTTTGAACCCTTCGAGCTCGGGCTCGAAGCATAATAGAGACCTTGAAATCAGACTCCTCCGATTTCGGCCGCATACAGATAGTCCACGCGTTTCTTAGAATGAAATGATAGTTGTACGACTGTCCCGGGGAGCTTCCCATGTTTCAGGTAGTCGACGTATTTTTTTCTCCAATCCCATGTTAGACTTGTTGAGTTGATTTTTGCATGGCCTTCTTCGATCACCGACTTTGATAGTTATACGACTGTCCCAGGGGATTATGTCATCTTCTTCAACCGAGGTTCCCAAATTTGTGAGTGCATCAGCCTCGCTATTCTGATCTCCAGGTATGTGGACCGGGGTCCACTCTTAGAAGCGATGCAATGTCACTTAATGTTTTTATAAGTATCTTTGCATCCTTTCTCTCAAACTTCGAAGCTTCCATTTACTTGGTTAACCACCAAAAGAGAGTCACATTTTTCCTCGATGACCTCTCCTCTTAGGCCCTTGGCTAGTTCGAGACATGCAATCATGGCCTCATACTAGGCCTTATTGTTAATCAACTTCGAAGTTTTTATGGATTGCCTAATTATGCCCCCCGTAGGTGGTTTTAGAACTATACAGAGCCCGGACCCTTTCACATTTGAGGCACCATCAATGAAGAGAATCCATACCCCCGATGATGTGCCTGTTTTTAACAAGAGCTTTCTCTACTTCGGACACGAGGGTAGGCGTAAAACCGACCATGAAGTCTGCCAAAATTTGAGACTTGATAGCCGTTCGAGGTCGATATTCGATATTGTAACCTCCGTGTTTGAGGGCCCATTTGGCCAATCGGCCTGATAATTCGGGCTTATGCAAGATGTTTCGAAGTGGCATTGAAAGTATGGTTTGAACTTCCTAGATGCACTTACTAATGCAATAGCTAATTTTTCTAAATGTGGATACGTGGTTTCAGCATCTCCTAGGGTCCGACTTATGTAATAAACTGGGAATTGTGTACCTTTTTCTTCTCGAACCAACACGCCACTTACCACAACTTTGGGAACGGCCAAATATAAGTATAGTGTTTCATCCTCCTTTGGAGTATGGAGCAAAGGTGGGCTCGAGAGATACCATTTTAATTCTTCAAGGCTTGTTGGCATTCCAGAGTCCACTTGAAGTTGTTTTTCTTCTTGAGAAGTGAGAAAAGGTGATGACTCCGATCTGTTGACCTCGAGATGCATCGGCCTAAGGCTGCTATCCGCTCGGTCAGCCGCTGTACTACATTCATATTTTTTACCATGGTGATCTCCTCGATAACTTTGATTTTGTCGGGGTTGATCTCGATCCCCATGTTTGACACCATGAAGCCCAACAATTTGCCCGAGATGACACCAAAAGCGCATTTCTCGGGATTGAGCTTCATGTTGTATCTTCTTAGGATATCAAAAGTTTCATGCAAATGAGTCAAATGGTCCTCTGTGTGCAGGGACTTAACTAACATGTCATCAATGTAAACTTCCATAGACTTGCCTAGTTGATGTTCGAACATCTTATTAACTAGGCGTTAGTATGTAGCTCCTGTATTTTTTAGCCCAAAAGGCATTACATTATAACAATATGTGCCATACTTTGTGATAAATGAAGTCTTTTCCTGCTCCTCAGAGTTCATTTGAATTTGATTATAGCCGGTGTAGGCGTCGAGAAAAGTGAGGATCTCTTGGCCAGCCGTAGCATCGATTAGACGGTATTCGTGATAAATGAAGTCTTTTTAGACCGAAAGGCATTACATTATAACAATATGTTTGCCATGTTGGCCAGCCGTAGCATCGATTGGTATGTAGCTCCTGTATTTCTATTTAACTACATGTTTGACTTTTGATTTCTCCGAGGTAAAAGGAATCAATACTGGTGCCAAGTCATGAACTGCGAACATCTCTTTGGCTGCATGCTGCTCTCCATACACTATTTTCACGCCATCCTTTATTGGGAACTTCATCATTTGATGAAGAGTTGATGGTACCGCCCTCATGCTATGAATCCATGGCCTTCCAAGTAAGGCGTTGTACCTCATGTAACCTTCGTTGACATGAAATTTGGTGGCTTGTGTGGTCCCGACCATGTTGACTGGGAGGATGATTTCCCCCTTCGTTATTTTAATCGCCATGTAGAATCCATTCAGGATTCGAGAGACGGGTATGATTTGGTCGAGCAACTCGAGCTGCTCACGACCCCCGACTTGATTATATTGGCTGAAATACCTGGATCCATGAGCACGGGTTTAACTTGAATTTTATTTAAAAGGATAGAGATTACTAGTGCATCATTATGAGGCTTAGATAGGGCCTCGATGTCTTCCTCGCTGAATGTAAGGATGTCCTTGGGAATGTAGTCCGAGATCGCTTCTCCCTTGTGACAGATACTTTTTTCGTTTGAATATGGATCCCTATGCGACGTTGATTCCTCTGATGATCATATGAATGACATGCTGCGCTCCTCATGTTCATTCTTTCTATTTGTATCTCTTTCTCAAAAATGGTTCTTGGTATCTTTCGTTGTTCGATCTCAACTCCATTTCTGCATTGCTTGATTCTTTTTCTAATAGCCTGCTTAGATATATTGAGCCCGAGGGGTCTCCCAATTTGTCTTCCTCGGCCCTGATTTTTGATTGATACCTGTTGTGCACGTCCGCTCAAGTTACAGCGGGATACTTGATTAAATTTTGCTTCAGCTGCTTCGAAGCTATCGAGCTTCGTTCATTAAAGCCCTGAGTGAAGGCTTGCACTGCCCAGTCATCCGAGACCGGTGGTAATTAAATTTGATCCATTTGGAAACGGGATACGAACTCCCTTAGCATCTCATTCTCTCTTAGTTTGATATTGAACACGTCATACTTCCTTGTAGCATTTGTTATGGAACGCGCATGTGCCTTTACAAATGAGTCTGCCAACATGGCAAACAAATCTATTGAATTACGGGGTAGGTTATGATACCACATCATGGCTCCCTTGGATAAGGTTTCTCCAAATTTCTTCAATAGGGCAGACTCGATCTAGTTATCCTTTAAATCATTTCCTTTTATACCATAATTACGTTTGGCAATATGCTCATTGGGATCTTTGGTCACGTTGCATTTTGGGATGTCGGGCATCTTAAACTTTTTTGAATGGGCTTCGGAGCCACACTTGGTGACAATGACTTCTACACGAACTTTTTTGAATCCACTCCCTTTAAAATCGGGTGTGCTCTCGGGATCTGGTCGACTCTCGAGTTGTAGGTTTCTACTTTCTTGTCGTTATCCTCAATCTCCTTTTGTCCCAACTCGACCCTTTTAGTGAGTACGTCGAGCATCCTCATGATGGTGGGGTCAGTTCTGACCCATTATTGCTTGATCGTTCTGGTGCTGGCTCAACTTGGGGAGCTATTTTCGGTCCTGCTGCGCTCGGAGTCTTTTGCTAACTCTGTAATTCAGCAATAGCAACTTGTTTTGCTTGAAACATTTTAACGATTACTTGTAGACTAACTTCTCTTTCTTATTGAGCCTGTGTCACTTGTATGTCAGATTGGTCCCCTACGCGTACACTTCTTTCAATATCAGTACTCAAATCGACGTGCAAAAAAATATGTGAACCTATGTTGACAAGGTTTGGTGCTGGTGCTACCCCGGGATTCAGCGGTGGCACGCCGGCCCTTGGAGCCTTTGCACTATTTTCTCCATGGAAACCAAGACCGTCGTTTACAGGTGCGTTTGCTGAGTTAGACATATTTTAACCTAAAATCAAAGAATCTTTGGACAAGAAAAAGTGTGAAGAATAACTTGTGTTATCAGAAAACTAGAACCAAAATAATTAGTATTATATTTAGCCTCACGATGGGCGCCAAACTATTACCTCAAAAATGGTTTTAATAATTATATTTGATTTTTGGTTCTAAACATATGTGATTTATTCCAATACTAGTTAGTAATCAAGAAATGACGAGTGTAAGTAAGAAGAATGTGATAATCGAACCAGTGTTGCTAAAGGAAAGGGCTTCGAGCTTGGCGATTTCAGGGCCTTGAGACTAGCTTAGTGACAATAAATTATAAACAATAAACGAAGAACACGAAAGTTGAAGAATGAACCTGAGCACATCAAACGATAAAAGTAGAGTAAAATATTCTATAGTAGTGAATTGTTTTATTTTACAAATGATTGGGGTCCCCTTTATATAGGAGGGGAAAAACCATAATATTGTACATTTCTAATAATGACAAAGAATACTATTCGTATAGTTGTGTAACGGCCTAGTGCGGATTCGTACAATTCCATGAAGACCTTATCAGTCCTAACCATGTGTCCTTGGAAAACTCCCGCCTTTCCATGACGGTCATCAATTTTGTACATCCCTGGGGTAGGTTGTGATGGTCCTTCGATGTGATTTCCTGAAGTGTATATTCTACGATCGGGTTCGACTTCACTTTGAACCCTTCGAGCTCGGGTTCGATGCATAATAAAGACCTTAAAATCGGGCTCCTCCGATTTCGGCGATATAAAAGTATGAACCAGTGAGATTGAGTAGTCTGAGAGTATGACTACATGAATAAATATATGATATACATCGAATTGACATGCACACATGACACACAGGCATAGAGATGCATTTTCCTCATGATTTACAGTATCATGTCATTCATGACTTTTCACACATATTGATATGTGGGCATAGAGAGGTATATCACACTTACTATCTAGAAAGAAAATGAAACATCCTATTTATTGTGGAAAGGATTTTTGGAAAAATTACACTTTTCAAACTATCTCATATTTTTTGACGATTTCGGTAAATGATTTGGGGTTTCACTAATATATTTGAAAAGTGGAACTATTTTCGGGAATCATGAATAAGTTGAGCATTTTCAATTTCGGGTTACTTTTTTTATTACTTGGCTTGAATTTTTATGTACTGCTATTTGTTATTGGTGTTGGACCCAACCTGTGTTCCAGTTCATCTCTACTTTTAACCTAAGGTTAGGTTTGTTACTTACTGAGTACATGGGTCTGGTTTTACTCATACTACACTTCTGCACCTTGCGTGCAGATGTTGGCTAAGAAGTTAATGATTTGTACTACTAATCCTTAGGAAATGTATAAGATTTAGATAATTTCTTTTGGTTAATTGTCTTGTTTATATTATTGGTATTGGACAGTTATTAGTTGGCTTGGCTGCCGGGTTAGGTTAGGTTCCATAACGACTAGTAGATTTGGGGTTGTGACAAGTTGGTATTAGAGCTCTAGGTTCATAAGTCTACAAGTCATGACATAGTGTCTCGTAGAGCCTTGAAGATTGGTATGATGACGTCCATACCTATCTTCGAGAGGCTACAGGACATTTAGGATATACATCCCATTTTTCATTCCTTATCGTGCGACATTGATTCGTCTTGAAGCATAAATCCTTGAATTCCTTCAACGCATTCATATGCGCACATGAGCACTCGATATCAGTTGTGCATCGATGGCTTGTGATTCCATGGTTGAGGTGTGAGATCTGAATTTGGCCTGCAAATGATGGGCCATTCTAGAGGACTTGACACCGGGTTTTGACTTTAGCTTGTGCACGAAGATTTTGATTGTGTGAGCATGTGCTTTTGGACTTATATGCCTGTTAATGTCCCCACGAGTGGAAATTGAGACCAGATGGGTGGTTGGATGGCCACATAACCAGTATGATGTGACAACGAGAAGTGTTCAGCTTGTTCGAATATGACGATAAAAGTTTTCCTAAGATGTAGAAAGGACTATTGTGTTCATGATCTCTTTCTTTATTTGGCATATAGTCTTGAGTTATGGGTGTGTTGACGGATCTCACATGTTTTTTAGTTCTGGAGAGAAGTAGGTTTTCATGTCGTGTTATGTGTTCGGACTCAGGAAGAATAAGTGATTGCGTAATAGTTATGATTGTGGAAGGGTATTGAGATATGTTAGTTTGAGGCAAAGAAGGTGGGTTATTGCCTGCGGGCTGTCCTGAGGTTACGTGTTCCCTATGTTATTTTTGAAGAAAGTTCTCCTTTACCAAGTAATTATATGTATTTCAATTTTAGCTTGGACCGCTTGTGGAAGTTGTCTTAAGTGTCACGGGGATGAATGCAAGATTTACAGATGATTTGAGGTATTAGATGGGTTGTGTTGCATGAGCTGATGAAGGATTTAACTTAATCTCACTGTGGTGTTATGGTAGTAATAGGGTATGGTTAATGTAAGTAATCAGATGCTTTTATTACATGGCTTTGAGTAGAGCGGTAGAGTCTTCTATCGACAAGTTGATTGCATGGTTATGTGTTGCATGCTTTCAATTTGAGTTGTACTGTGAATCAGTTATGACTGTAGGGTTTGAGATTTAGGATGATTCGAGTAAGGGATTTTTTTATAGGGTTTGTATTACACTCTATGGGTATATGGAAATCATTGAACGATTGAATGGTTATTCATAAATGATGTAGTATGCATAGAGTAGGAATTCGCTTGGTCAGGTTAAGGTGGATTACTCCTTTGGGCGTCGTCCTTCCAATGGGGTACCAGTCGTTTGGCCTACCTGGGGCGGTGCAATTGAGATTTGAGCAGAGTGGATGACTCTCGAGAATGGTTCTAGTGTATTCAAGAATTATATGTAGCAACTGAGAAATTCTGATTGGTATATGTTTATGATTTAATATTTTCATCGGATGGTGTCGAGACTCGCGGTATTTCTATATCATTGTGGATTATGCACTTCAGTATATGGGAGGTGAAGGAAAACAATTTTGGGCTCGTAGAAGGTCCCTTCAGAGTAGGTATCTTGGTTGTGGTACTTCTGGGTTCCTAGAGAGAGAATTTAGTGTCTTATGGGTCTTAGGGCGGTGTGGTTTCATGCTAGAGTTCGTGAGGTGAGTTTTGGTTAAGGATCATGGTGTTCCAGTAAGGAGAAATATCAATTTGAAGGAAATTTGGAAGAAAATCTGAGAAATAGGACAAATTGGTAGTAAGATGGATCAACACAATAATGGATATGATTTGTTCTTTGGGTACATATGATGTGGTGAGTGTATAGGTACTTTGTGCCAATGCTCTTGGGTTTTGGCGAACTGCATTATTTGGAGGAGTTAGAGAGATTTAGTTCTGATGACTTGGTCATGTGCAGATGGGTTTCAAAGTGTTCTCGGTTCGAAGTGTATATTTCCTACAGGAATGAGGACCATGATGAGTTTTGTGATTTCCTCCGGGATGAGATCAAATTGAAGGTTCCTAGCTAATTGAGCATGTTGTTTGCTTGCATCACAAGGTTGATTATGAGATTCTCGTACTTTTCGTACAATGGCATGATCGATGTGGAGTGTTGTGTGGGATCGAGATCTGCATGTGCAAGTTCGCAGGTCAGTTTTGAAGGGAATGACATAAATTATTAGACATCATGTGCAGTTTAGGTGAATTATATTACTACTTGGTATTGCCGGAGAAGGGTGCGCATTTAAGAAGGTGTATTGTGTTTTGAGTTACAGATGCTTCATTGGTATTGCGGTGCTCGCCGGGTTGATCTACTGCTGATATTTAGATTTTTCTATGTGCACTGAAGAATTATAGAAGTATTCCTCGTGGGATGATCTTCTATGAGAGAGGTGTTAGACATTCAATGGTGGAGTTGGGATTAGATATGGTGGTTCTTGTTTTCTATGGATTTGGAGAGTGAGAGTTTTCAAGAGCATGTTGTTTCATGGTTGTGGGCTGTGAAGTTGTGGTTGAAGCTATAAAGATGATAGTATGTGTTATGATTCAGTCATTATGAGATTTTGGAGGGTTATTAATTTATTTTGGGTGACCAGAGTTGATTTGCGGGTCCATTTGTAGGCCTAATTAAGATGTGTATTCTACACTGAGTCGGATCAGTTGGCTCCATATTGTTATTTTTAAGGGATGTGTCATTTGGTCGTTGTTTAGCTTATTCGTGTTCTGGTATGATCTATGTGTTACTCCTCCATGCTACGAGGAGTTGTGATTCGTTGGATATATGCACACATGGTGCGGTTATATTATGGTCTTATAGCGGAATTTCAGTTAGATGACTGATGGGTATTGTATGATTGATGGTGTATTGGTTATGTTATTTTGGGTTTGGTGTGGCATTGTGTCATTTGCTTCTCCGTGGTTATAGTAATGCCCCTTCAGTACTTGATGTCGAATTGCATGTGGTTATTGATTTTAAGAAGAGTGGATTGAGGTATATAATATGCGCCGGCGTTCAGATGTGGTCAAGGATTATAAGAATTTATGTTGGTATATGATCATTTGTGTTAGATTCTTGTGTTATGGTTCTACGGTATGTGATGGATTATTTTCGAGCGTTTCGTTGTTGCAGTACTTGTTAATCTTGCGATACAGTTCTCTTGTTTGAGTTAGTTTCTAGGATTGAGTGCAGTGGAATGTTGCTTATTGGTGCACAGATCGCACGGGTTGTGGCTTTAGATTTTATTGATGTGGCATGTCACTGTAGGGGTCATGTTAGATGAGATGAGGTCATTGGGCCTAGAATGGGCACTAGTGATTTGCTTACAGCATGCTTGGAAGGATAATATTGAAAGTCGGTTTAGAATTATCTATATTTTTTGTCGAATGAGATGGCATTTCATGTGATTACATATTGGGTTAGGGATATAGCTTGATACAACTTGTTCAGACTTATGTAGTGTGTACATGCGAGATTCTGATCATACAAAATTTTTGGATGTTAGAAAGCTGGTTCTAAAGTTTATGGGCTAGGTTGAATTATGAATTTCAGTTATGTTGTGTTACTAGACCTATATGGGATAGGGTGACGTAGGTTCACCCCGGTATGTGTACGGTAATGTTACACGGTGGTTTGATGACTTCGAAAACAATTATGGGCACGTTCGAGGACGAACATATGTTTAAGCGGGGGAGAAAGTAACGGCCCAAGCGGTCGTTTTGAGGATTTGCACTTCGCTCGGTGGTTTAGGGGCATGAAAAGCTCCGTATGGTGATTATTACTTATGTGAATCGTCGATTTTTGTTTTTAGGTTATTCGAAATCGAATTGGAAGAATTGATTTCATTGTTGAAGCTTTAAATTGGGAAAGTTGACCAAATTTGCCTTTTGTGAATTTGACCCCCAACCCAGATTGTAATTTAGGATTCCGGCGTATGCCCAGATTTGGATTTGGATGTTTCTTAAAGACTTCAGCACAAGTTGGCGAAAGTTAGAAATTTCAAGGTTTGAAAGGTTCATAAGTTTGACCGAGATTTGACTTTGATGATATCAGATTCGAATTTCCCTGACATCAACCATCAGAATACCACTACCCAAAGACTACCACAAAACACGCAAACCCAAATCCACCACCCATATCTTCGAGAAATTCTCGCGGAACGCACCAATATCATAACCGCGTACCCTATCAAAATGCTAATCCTCCACCGGTATAAACCCTTAAGCAACACCACCGTACACGACCTCGTACCCACAAACAACCACCTATCACACCCCTCACGACATGCCACAACCTACCCATGATCCACCTTAGACCTCCATCAATGATCACCCGTATACTCAAATCACAAGAAATCCCCAAGGCAACCTGATATATATGGAGACCCTACCACATAACCCGGAGCAAACTCTATACATACCTAAATCAATCAAGAAGGACTTGCTCATCCGGAAAATATGGTGGAAGAGCTAAAGAAGATGACAAAAAGAGTCCAGGGTGTTGAGGGTAGAAAAGGTGTTGAATGTTTGAATTATTAAGACATGTGTATCTAGTCAGAGGGTTACAACCCTCCTATGTTTTAGATGATCGATGGCACCAGTGATCCTAAGGTGCATATAGGAACCTACTACGATAATCATGTAGGAGTGTGCAAGAATGAACAGATCTGCATGAAGCTGCTCATGCGAAGTCTCACCGGGGATGCTTTATCTTGGTACATTAGTCATAATCCAAAGAAGTGGGAGAACTAGGTATGCGTGACATCCAATATCATGGATAGATCAGGTTCAACACACAAAAAATGCCAGACATTTTCTATATCTAGAACCTCAAGAAGAAGCCAACAGAAACCTGCCATGAGTATGCTACTCGCTAGAGACTAGAAGCCTCCAAGATGAGGCCGCCACTAGATGAGAAGAAAATGAACAAGTTCTTTGTTAGAACTCAGGATCCCCAGTACTATGAAAGATTGATGGTTATAGAGAATCATAAGTTCTCTAACATCATCAAGTTGGGTTAAAAGGATAGAAGAGGAAATCAAGGGATGTATGGTGACTAATTTTGAGGCACTACAAGCCACTATAAAGCCTTACAGTCTTGAGGCATTTCAAAGAAGAAGGAAGTAGGTGTTGTGATGGTAGCCCAGGGCCCTATGTCTCCCCTTACCTATCAGACACCTCCACCAATATATCAACTCGCACTCCAAAATACCATTACCCCGCACCACCTAGCATACCTATAATACCCATCTTGGATATTACCATTCGCCTCCTCCCGCCATCAAAACTACCCATGGCCACGACTAAACTTCTACCTCAATACTCCCTAACAATACACCTATATCACCGAACCCACACCTCAACTGAGACTGAAGGCCAATGGTTATGTCACCTTCATTCTTATTCCTGCTTTTGAAAATCCTTCTCACTAGGTCAACCCCACTTAGACTTGTGCCTATAACTCAGGCATCAAAGGACATACTATTGAGGAATTTCGCGTGTTGAAAGATAATACCCAGACACAAATTGACACCAAGGTTATACATGCAAAGAAGTCTCCACCGAATGTCCCTAATAACCTTCTTACTGATCACATGGGTGAGGGAGTGAATGTGATTGAAACTAATGAAGAATGCGATCAGGAAGGATCAATCGGGCTTTACTGAGAGGGGGACACTCCCAAAACATCTCATGTCACCCTCTCACTGATTGTGGTGCAAACCAAGGCACTGTTCGAGGTTGAGGTAGCTACACCCTTCACTCTGATGGTAGCTCCAATGCTATCCTACAAATATGATGTTGTTCCATGGGATTATGTATCGGAGACAAGGATAAAGGAAAATCCAAGATGGATGAGACCGCTGTTGCAAAAGGAATAACTAGAAACGACAAGGTTTACACACAAAAATATCAAGGTGGAACGTGTAAAGAGACTGTACCAAAACCACCTGTCGTGGAGACATGTATTGATGAACTTTCGAGGAAGGTACAGACAAGGAAGTACTCTGTTGTTGATAACCTAAAAAAGACTCCTACCAAGCTATCCATCTTGTGAATGTTGTAAAACATAGATACGTCCAAAAATGCCTTGATGAAGGTATTAAGTGAATCTTATGTACCTACTGATATCACTAGAGAAGATATGGAAACATGGTGGGGCAGGCATTAGAGAGTCATAAGATTACTTTCCACGAGGATAAGCTACTGTCGGAAGGATTGAGTCATACCAAAGCATTGCACATCACTGTGCAATATGAAGACAAGTTCATTCATAGGGTTCAGATTGGCAGGGGTTCATGTCTGAATATATGCATGTTGATTACCCGGAAAAGATTTGGTATATGTTTGCGTAGGATCGAATGGGAGGTATGAATATGAAAGCATTTGATGGGTCTCACAGAGCTAAAATTGGAGATATTAACCTAGATCTAAGGATGGGTCCAACGTGGTTGGAAGTCGAGTTCCAGGTGCTGGATATATCTGCAAACTATAACATGTTACCAGGAAGAACATGGATACACGCAGCTGGGGTAGTTGCTTCTAGTATGCACCAGGCCGTGAAGTTCGAATGGAACCATTAGGAGGTGACTATCCTCGGAGATGGATGTAACCCTGTCTACACCAACCAGACCATGCCAGCTTTCAAGTATAGAAGGAAACTGGGAGGAGAGACATTCCACAATATTTACCAGATAAACACAGTCGAGAAAGGTCAATGGTGGAATAATAAGGTGCAAAGCATACTACTGTGGGTCAGGTACGAACCACGCAACGGTCTCGACCCTTTGGTATCAAATATGAATACATTGTGCAAGAGTATAATGATTGGATACCACCGTGGTATGACTTCTACTCTCCATTGGAATAACTCATACCACCGCTGCACCAGACATTCTGCTAGACTACTATGATTTAAGGATCAGAGGAAGATGAGGTTTTGGTCATCATGAGAAATCTGTTTCTAGACGAGGAAAATATGGACTGCAATGTAATCTTAGAGGAGGAAGAGGAATACCTTTCCATTCAGACGGTGAGAGATGGAATTGTTCTCAAGAACTGGACTAATGCACCATCCCGGACTCGCCGACCACCTGGGTAGCCTTGGCAGAACTACCATGATTCATTTTTAAATTATTTCTAGCATTTAAAGCATTTTGAGTTTTTTTTGATATAATTACTTGAGACACCGATTCGTACTTGTTTAAAAATTTTAAGTTTAATAAATGCATAATTTCTTTTCATTTATTTTCGTTCTTTTTCAACATAATTATTACATATCCTGATGAAACTACGACTGTGACATGTAATGAGACAACGCAGTATAAGGAAAGTGATTTGGAAGATGGGGAAGATGACACAATTATTGAGGAAGTTGTAAAAGAAGTAGAAAATTTTTAGAACAAACCAAAAGTCCAATCTGGAAAAAACTGAGCCAATTAACTCAGGGGATTCTGAAACGGTCAAAGAAACATGCATTATCATTCATCTGTCACCATCCGAGAAGGAATAATACATTATATTTCTAATGGAATATGAGGATATTTTTGCATGGTCCTTCGACGACATGATAGGGTTGAGCACATCCATAGTGGCTCACAAGCTACCTACTAAACCTACGTGTCCGCCGATAAAGCAGAAGCTCAAAAAGTTCAAGCAAACTAGGAGTTTGAAGATAAAAGAGGAGGTTATCGAGTAAATCAAAGCTACGGTGGCTGGTCGAGGTCCTAACCCGTCTAGCCATCATTGTGCCGATACCAAAGAAGGAGGTGAAAGTGAGGTTGTGCGTTGACTATCGAGATCACAACAGAGCAAGTCCTAATGATGATTTCCTATTTCCAAACATATACATACTGGTCAATAACTGCACCAAGCATGAACTCTAATCCTATGTGGATTGCTTCGATGTATATAACACAATTTGAATGGATGAAAAATATGCCTAAAAGATAGCCTTCATTGGAATATACTTCTACAAAGTGATTCAGTTTGGTTTGAAGAACATCAGGAAACCTACATGAGGGACATGACTATTCTTTTCAATGATATGATACACAAGTAAATAGAGGGGTACATGGATGACATCGTCATCAAGTCTAATAGGAATTTGGGTCACATAGCACACCTGATGATGTTTTTT
Source organism: Nicotiana knightiana (assembly GCA_005239525.1). Taxonomy (NCBI): domain Eukaryota; kingdom Viridiplantae; phylum Streptophyta; class Magnoliopsida; order Solanales; family Solanaceae; genus Nicotiana; species Nicotiana knightiana. The sequence continues at coordinate 117,998 of ML429008.1, read as the reverse complement.
GACCGACTAGAAAAGTTCAACCTGAAGTTTAATCCTGAAAATGTGCTTTCAGAGTCCCTGTTAGATAGTTGAAGGGTTTCATCATCAGTTGACGCATCATTTAATTGGACCAATCAACGATCAAAGCTATACAGGACCTACCACCACTAAAGAGTAAGAAGGATGTTATGAGTTTTCTAGGTCACCTCAATTATATCAGTCGCGTGATAGCATAATCAATGCTAATATGTGAGCCAATATTTAAAATGTTATGGAATGATTCTGCGACGAGATGGACCGAAGAGCGTCCAAAGGCTTTTGATAAAATCAGGGAGTACCTGTCCAAGCCGCACGTGTTGGTCCCCTAGGAGCTCGGGAGTTCTTTACTGCTATACCTATCAATGTTGGATGGATCCTTTGGTTGCAAGAAGTATACTATCTTAGTGAGACGTTCACACCTTACAAAGCACGTTACTCTTTGTTAGAACGTTTCTGTTGTGCCTTAACATGGATAGCCCGGAAATTGAGACATTACTTCTACGCATTCAGCACATACCTCATATCAAGGATGGATCTAGTGAAATATATCTTTCAGAGACCCATTCCTAAAGGTAAGCTAGCAAAGTGGCTGATACTATTGAGTGAGTTCGACATCATCTATGTGACTCATAATGTGGTGAAGGGTTAAACATTGGCTGACCACCTGGGAAAGAAGCCCGTGAATGGAGAATACGAACCATTGAAGGCATATTTTCACGATAAGAAAGTGTCATTTATATGAGAAGACATTGCCGAAGCATATGATGGATTGAGAATGTTTTTCGATGGAGCCGCGAACTTCAAAATTGTGGGCATCACAGCTTTTCTAGTAAAAAAAAATAGTCAACATTATTCTGTATCCGCCAAGCTCGAGTTCCGGTGCACCAACAACATGGAGGAATACGATTCTTGCATCTTAGGACTCAAGTTGGCAGTCGACATGAATATTCAAGAATTGCTGGTAATCGAAGATTCGGATTTTCTAATACATCAGGTATTCTGAAAATAGGCTACCAAAGATACCAAAATATTGTCGTACCTACACTATGTGCAATATTTGATCAAGAGGTTCTCAAAGATAGAGTTTAAACATGTTTCGAGAATTTAGAACAAGTTCATAGATGCGCTGGCTACCTCATCTTCCATGATACAACAACCAGATAAGAATTTTATTTTATTATATCCCAATAAAGATCCACAAGAATCCAACTTATTGTGCCTATATTAAAGAGGAATTCTTTATAGAAGGACTCCCGACATAGGACTGCTACAATGTGTTGATGCCAAGGAGGCATCTACATTACTTGAAGAGATACATGTCGGAACCTGTGGACCTCATATGAATGTGTTCTAACCAAGAAGATATTAATGGTGAGTTATTTTTGGATGACTATGGAGACGGACTGCATCAAATATGTGCGGAAGTTCCATCAATGTCAAGTACATGCTGATATGATACGACTACCACCTAACAAACTCAATGCAATGGGTTCAACCTAGTCTTTCTCCACCTGGGACATGGATGTAATCAGCCCATTGAGCCCAATTCTTCCAACGGATATAGAGTCATCTTGGTGGCCATAGATTACTTTACAAAAAGGGTTGAACCTGCTTTCTATAAGGATGTGACAAAGAAAGTCATACTTCATTCGAGATCATATTGTTTTCCAATTCAGAGTACCTAAATCAATCATTATCGATAATTCAAAATGAAACACCAAATTTCTAAAGCATATAGGCCACAAAGTGATGGAGCCTTGGAAGCTGCCAACAAGTATATCAACAAGAAATTAAGGAAGATGGTGGACAAATACAAGAAATGGCACGAAAGGTTATCGTTTTCTTTCCTCGGATACCGCACCACAGTCTGTGCATAAATTAGGGCAGCCCCCTATTTACTGGTCTACCGTACTGAAGCTGTCATACCCACAAAAGTGGAAATTCCTTCCCTAATGGTCAAACAGGAGACAGAGCTCAGCAATGCAGAATAGATACAGAGCTAGTCAACTCTGCGAGAATCGAATGGCAAAGGCTTTCAACAAGAAAGTTAGACTGAGGAAATTCACACCGGGGCTGTTGGCGGAACAAGAAAAGTTATACCGAGGAAATTCACATTGGGGCAGTTGGTGTTGAACCGGATCTTCCTGCCTCATGGCTAAGCAAAAGGAAAATTCTCACCTAACTGGGAAGGTTCTTAGATGGTTCACCAATACTGGCAGGAAGAGTACTCATGTTTGCAGATATGGATGGAGAAATACGGCCAAATTATATAAATTCAGACGCCATCAAGAGGTATTATGTTTGAGATTGTATTTGCACTTTGATGTAATATGAACTAAACTTTACCATATTCCCACTTAAGAGGGAATACGTAGGCAGCCCTATGGGTTCGATCACGTCATAATAAAAGCTTGACTCCTCTCTATGGTAGGGAATCGGGGCAATATCGCCAAAAGCATACATTAAAAGGGGGCAGAATATTGAGGGGGTCCTCAAAATTTCGAGTGAAGACGGTCGCAATGTCTCAAAGCATGTCATGACCTATGATTCGACCAAATTATTTACCTTTCTTCATTCTCTTTTAAAATAATCTTATAAATGATTTACCATGAATGCATATTTAAAAAAACACATCTGTTTTTAGTAGCCAGATGTTACCCAGGGTGACTCTAACAAAGCTCATGATTTTTCTTTAGTAGCTAGGTGTTACCTCGGAGTAAGGGTGAAAGGAGGAATCAAGATAACGAACCGACCTTTCCCCCTAAAATTCATAAATCGAGATCACTTAGTGGACATAATAAGCACGTATGCAAAAAACATATATACAATAAGGACACTATCTTCACACTGACAAAAGTTGCTAGGCACAAACGTGTCAAGCTAAGAACCACCTTGCTTCCTCATATTCAACCATTGCTTTTCATTGCATGAGTCTAAGCACTAACTCCATTATTGCATAAGGCTAAATGCTGCCTTTCTTTGTGTGAGACCAAGCACCGTTTCCATAACATTGCATAAGCCTAAGCACTTCCTCAACTATTGCATAAAGCTAAACACTTTCTTTCTTTGCATAAAACTAAGAGTTGTCTACATTACATTGCATGAGACTAGGCACTATCTATGTTACAATGCACGAGGCTAATTACTGCCTCCATATTGCATAAGGCTAAGGACTGCCCTTCCTTTTCATATGACTAAGCACTGCGCTCATCATTACATAAGGCTAAACGCTGCGTTTCTATGCATAGGGCTAAGCACTAACCTCATTATATCACATGAGCCTAAGTACTGCCTCCATTATTGCATAAGGATAAACACTCCCTTCCTATGCATTGGGATAAGCACTGCCCTCGTTACTTGCATAGGGCTAAGCACTACCCCCATCATTGCATAAGGCTAAACGTTGGCTTCCTCTGCATTAAGCTAAGTACTGCCCTGATTTCCTGCATAGGGCTAAGCAATGCCCTCATCATTACATATGGTTAAAGGCTTTCTTTCTCCACACAGGCAAAGCATTTTCGTCATCTCATATAAGGATAAGTGCTTCCTTGTCTCATTCTCGCATATGAATGAGCATCACATGTTCCCAGTATTAAGCAATCAAGATCAATACATCCATGCATTTCATGGGCTGAAACATTGCCACATTGTCCGAAGGCGTCATAGTCTGAAGGCATCATACTCATAGCCTAAAGATAGCATGACATGGCTGGAGTATCTCTCGAAAGTGCATATCATTATTCGAAGGTGTCGTAGTCCAGAGGCACCATCCTCATGGCCTGTGAATCCCTTATCATACGCTTCATGGCCCACGACGTTATGGTCTAAGGACATCATCCTCATACTCCGAAAGATAAATCTCATGGTCCAAATGGAATTCTTATCATTTTTAAATTTCCACATTAACTACATATATTCACGTGCATCTTGTCTTTAGGTTTATAGGTAACAGAGGAGATAATAGTTCTACAAACAGGAGCGATAACTACTCCACTTTCCACTCATAATGTTCACATCCTTTGATTGTCTCAAATGTAAGTCATGATCGGCAATTCATTACTCTTTTTTTTGTATCTGCGTAACATTTGTCGTGTGCATCCATAACGTCCCAAATCGCATTCATAGCTCCACATCAATTATTCGTTGCATATGACACTACCCTATAAAGAGAAGATCTTTCTTCGAAATGTTAGACCATTCTTATAACAACTCCGTCGATTTCATTTGTCGCTGGATCCAGAACTACACGCGACTTGATTCCCATAACACAAGGGATATGTACGCAACTTATGAACTAGGGTTCGGCCCTCGTTTTTAAAATACCCCATCCTCGTTCATTCAGACAAGATTGTCAATCATTTTCTTTACCGACAACTCTTTCGTCGTTCCTTTGTAAAGAGGGGAAACTGTTGGTACCCAATTTTTCTCTCATATTTTTTAAAGTATTCCATATTCTTCAAAATATTATTTTACACTATTACCAAATTTATGAGGATCACATAAATATTTCTATAATTTTTACAGCCTTAAAATATATTTTTCTTGCATTCAAATTGTTCAAGTAAAGTAACTCACTAGTTAAATAATACACAAGGCAATAAGGAAACAATAACTTCAACCAAGCATGTAAGGGAAAATATCAAGTAAGAGACGGGACAAGTATTAATGATGATGTAAGGATGGAATAATGATGATAGATATAAGATATTGTGACAATTCAATTAAAGGCGTGAAAAGATTCTACATAGCTTAGACCGCTTAATTACCACATATAGCCCGTGTAACCATTCATCACCTTGCGTACACAGCTTTCAAGTACCACAAATGACACAAAACAAATCCAAACCTAAGGGGTAATTCTCCAACAAAAGGTTAGGCAAGATACTTACCTCAAACACGCTAATTCAATCCGTAAGTAAGCCTTTTCTGCGAATATCCAACTATGAATGGCTCGAATCTAGCCAAAAAAGTTTTATACCATAAATAAAAACCATAGGAAACTAATTCGGATAATAAAGCTGCAATCTTTAAAGAAAATAAAAAAGTCAACTCAAAAAGTTCCATTTTGGAACCGACCAAACTTACAAAATCAGAATATCCATTCAATAACGAGTCCAACCATACTAAATAATTCATTTCCAACATCAAATCGACCTTTAAATCCTAAAAATACAGCTTATGAAGTTTTCACAAATTTCGTGCGGTTCTGCCTATACAGACAAACAACTGGTTCTACGGCTCCGCACTTGCAGAATATCCATCGCATGTGCGGCTTTTACTTAAGCCCAGGCAAATCCGCTTCTGCAAACATAAATGCTCATATGCGCTTCAGCTCATGCGGACATAGGAGCGCTTCTACGCACACGCTCCTGCAAAATGTGTCCGCTTCTGCGACCCCAGGCCATACTGGCCCTCTCCGCATCTACGACCAGTTCCTCCACACTTGCAGGCTAGTAGATGCGGAAATATCCTCGCATCTACAGTCACAACCATGCCCCCTAGAACTTCTTTTATGCGATAAGCAAACGGAACTTGCATGTCCGTGCCTCCGACCAAGCCCACCGCAGGTGCATTGACTTCAGCAAACAAATAAGTCCAAAAATTATCCCGATTTCAATCAGATTTACACCTGGTGCTCCCGGGACCTCGTTCGAACATGCCATCAAGTTCCAAAACACATATTTAACCTACTCAAGCTAATCACATTAAACAACATCAATTATACAAATAGTAACCCAGTTCAAATCTACTGAAACCACTAACATCTAACTTCCAAAACTAACATCGATTCATACCAAACCATCTCCGATTGACCTCAAATTTAGCACACAAGTCATAAATGACACAATGGACCTATTCCAACTTCTGAAATTAGAATCTGACCTTGATATCAATAAATGTAACTTGCGCTCAAACTTCTCAACCTTCCAAACATTCAACTTTCTAAATTTCGCCTCAAGTGAAAATGACCTACAGACCTCCAAAGTCTAAAATCACTATACGAAGCTATCAGAACCTTCAATATGATGCTCGGTTTACCAATTTTCCTCCTCGACTAATTGACCGCTCCATTGAACCTACACTAAAGCAATGCTCTTTGATCTCAAATTTTGGACCTGCCTGTCCAACATGGCTACTGACTCTTCAATATAAGTCAAATCCTTGTCGAATTGGATTGAGCAAAAATTTAAAACATGGGACGGATCACCGTGATACTTCAGGATAATGGAAACATGGAACACCATATGAATTACAAATAAACTAGGTGCCAATGCAAGCTTGTAGGCCACCTCTCCAACTCTCTCAAGGATCTCAAAATGTCTGATATACTTAGGGCTCAACATGACCTTCTTCCCGAATGTTATCACACCCTTCATAGGTGAAATCCCGAGCAAACTCGATCTCCAACCATGCATGCAACATCACGAACCTTCTGATCCGCATAATTCTTCTGTAAAGATTGGGTTGCACGAAGCTGATCCTGGATCAACTTGAGATTCTCTAAGGAATCTCAAACAAAATTCGTGCCTAATAACTTAGCGTCTCCCATATCAAAATAAACAACTGGAGAACGACATTTTCTCCTATATAGTGCCTTATAAGGAGCCATTTGAATACTCGATTGGTAGCTATTATTGTTGGAAAACTCTGCAAGTGGCAAGAACTGATCCCAAGAACCCTCAAAATACATAACATTGGCATGAAAAATATCCTCTAATATATGAATTGTTTACTCAACTCAACTCGTGTGCCTAAATCACACTATACGACTCTCCAAAAGCACAATCTAAACTGTGTGCCCCGGTCAGAGATGATGGATACCGGTACACCATGAAGTCGGATAATCTCGCGGATATAGACCTGAGTCAGCTGATCTGAAGAGTATGTAGTCACCACCATAATGAAATGAGTCGACTTGGTCAACCAATCAACAATCACCATACAACGTCAAATTTCTTCTGAATCTGTAGGAGTCCAAAAACAAAGTTTATCGTAATATGCTCCCATTTCCACTCGGGAATCTCATGTCACTAAGAAAACCTCCTATCCTCTGGTGCTCATACTTCACCTGCTGACAATTTAGGCATCAAGATACATACTCCATTATGTCTTTCTTCATTATCCTCCACTAATAGTACTTCTAGATAAGTGGGGATTTTGACTACTTATTAGCCCCATTTTGCTTTTATTTTAGTCCGAAAGTATTGATTTATTTTTCCAAAACTAATGAAAACATGCAAATTGCAGGAACGTTAGAAGTTTGGTCTCCCATGATTAAATCTGACTCAAAAAGAAGTGTTCCAAATCACAAGGCAATAAAGGGCGAAGAATCAAACAAGTGCGATATGTAGAAGGATTTCTACTGCTGCAGAAGAAAATGTGGACCGCAGAATTTCACATGCGGCCGCGAACCAAGTGAAAGAACTTAGATAAACTTTGGCCATTGTGCGGACCGCACATTAATTGTGCGGCCGCAGTAGATGAAATTAATATTTATAGGTCATATTTCGAAGTTTGGGCTGCCGTAGCAGTTACATTGTGCCATTTTAGGATGTTTTTGATTATTTTAGTGTTTAAAATGATATCTTATCAATTTAATCTTTGATTATGGGTTCAATTAGAATTCTTCTTTATTTTCTTCAATTCCCTCTATGAGTAGCTAGATTCTTACTAGGGTTGTGACCCAATCCTACTATGTAAACATCATGGGTACTTAATTTAATGTTTTTTTATGATTAAGTGTTGATTATCTAGCTTTGTTCATGCTTAAATTTTAAAATTAATGGTTGCAAAACTTGATTCATGCCTTTTTGACTTTGTCTCTACTTGAGAAAGATGGACTTAGTCTAGGATAACTTGGCTAAAAGAAATTGGGTTAATTGAGAGTTTGACTAGACTAATTAAAGAGTTCAAAATAGATATTGTAAGAGCCCGAATTGTGCTCATATAAACCATTTTGTTTGATACTTATTTGGGCTTGAGAAAGCGAAATTGGACAAAACCATTATTTGACCTAGTGGTATTGAGTGAGTAACGTAGAGTTGAGATGTATAATATACCCCAATCGAAAAAAAAAAGTATTCGCTTACTTAACCCATTAGGCGAAGAACTAGGTTATGGTCACATCCCTAAGCTTATTAATTATTTGAAAAAAAAGACCAAAAACAATCATTCACTTCTAGATACATATCTTAGCGTACAGTTGTTAGAGTAAAAGTAGAATTAGAAATCAATACCTTTGGGGAAGTGAAAATTTAGTTAATCCATTCACTCTTGTCAAGTGTACTCCTAACTCTAATTGTAACTCTTTGAGGAAATATACCCCGAATCTTATTGGGTATTATTCTTCCAACGACCGTTTCCACTCACTAGTCAGTGTGGATTGGACATAGATCACTGCCTCAAATCCGGATACATTTTAGAGGCACCCAAGTGAATGGATTACCGCGAACTGTGGGCCTCCTAAAGAATGTGGGCCTCCTGAATAATCAACTCAAGTAACCCATCCACATTGGGCACACATAATCGGCCCTACATCCGCGATACACCGTCATCTCCAATAAAAACCTCTTTGGCATCATCGTGTTGTATCGTGTCCTTAAGGACAAAAAAATAGGGTTGTCATATTGATGTTATCATATAAAGAAGACCGAGAAACCGCGCAAGTCAAGATCCTCATGTTTGAGCAAGTACTAAAGACTCCGGTGGTCGATATAGACCTCACAATGGACACCGTACAAATTGTGCCGCCAAATCTTTAAGGCATGAACAATAGCTTCCAATTCCAAGTCGTGGACATGATAATTCTTCTCGTGAACCATCAGGTGCTGGGACACGTAGGCAATCAACCAACTGTCTTTCATCAACTCCATGCCAAGGCCAACACATGACGCATCACAGTATACAGTGTAAGACGTTGAACGAGTAGGAAACATCAACACTTGGGTTGTTGTCAGAGCAGTCTTAAGCTTTTGAAATCTCTCCGCACACCACTTGAACTATATGAAAGGAGCACCCTTTTGGGTTAATTTTGTCATTGGTACATCAATAGAGGAGAAACCCTCTACAAAACGACGGTAATACCCAGGCAAAACAAGGAAATTCCAGATCTCAATAGCTAAAGACGGTCTGGGACATTTTCACAATACTTTAATCTTATTCGGATCTACCTTGATCCCCTCATTCAACATCAAGTTATCAAAAAATGCCATCAAATCAAGCCAGAATTCACACTTTGAAAATTTTGCATATTATTTTTTTTCTCTTTAAGTTCTGGAGCACAATTCTAAAATACTACTCTTGATCCTTCGGATTGCAGGAGTACACTGACATTTCGTCAATAAACATAATGAAAAATAAATCAAGATAGGGCTGGAATACACTATTTGTCAGGTGCATGAATGTTGTTGGGGCGTTGGTCAGCCTAAATGACATCCCAAAGAACTCGTAATGATTATACCGAGTCCTGAATGTAGTCTTCGGGATATTTGGATACCGCATCATCAACTTATGATAATGTGACCGCAAATAAATCTTTGACAACACTCTGGCACCTTGTAGTTGATCAAATAAGTCAACAATGCGTGGCAATGTGTACATGTTCTTCATTGTAACCTTGTTCAACTGCCGATAAATAATACACATGCGCATACATTCTTCTTCACAAACAAAACAGTAGCACCCCAAGGTGACAAACTAGGCCGAATGATACCCTTATCAATAAACTCACGGAACAACTCATTTAACTTACTCAACACCGCTGGAGCCATATTATATGGTGGAATATAAATGGGGTGAGTTCGCGATAACAAGTCAATACCAAAATTGATATCCCTATTGCGCGGCATGCCCAAAAGATTTGTCGAAAATATATATGGGAAACCTCTCAATACCAGAATCGACTAAACGATAAGAGTATCAATAATGAAATCTATCACAAAGGCTATGTGTGCATCACACCCATTCTCAACCATCTTTAGTGCCGTATAGAAGGACACAACCCTACTAGGAACATAATCCAAAGTACCGCTCCACACCAACCGCGGTAAACCTGACATAACCAATGTCACCATTTGGGCATGTTAATCAAGAATAGCATGATAGGGCGACAATCATTTCATGCCCAGGAAAAACATCAAAGTCTACCATACTAAGCAACAATAGATCAACTTTGATCTCAAAACCGCCAATAACAACTAAACACAATCTATACGGATGGTTAACGAAAATACACTCCCCCACGTGCGTGGAAAAATAAATAGGAGTACTCAAAGAATCACGAGATATACCCAAATACAGAGCAAAGTAAGATGATACATATGAGTATGTTGCGCCTAAATCAAATAAGACTGATGCAGCTCAATGACAAACCGGCACAATACCTACGATAATTGCATCCGATGAAACTGCCTATGTCCTACCCAAAAAAGCATAGCATCTAGCATAGCCTCCCCCTCTAGGGTAACCCCTACCTGCTAACATCCACCCCTAGCTTGCTGTAAAGATAGAGCGACAACTACAATATTAACCACAACTTGAGAAGTATGAAGACCATGTGGAATACGTGGAGCCTAAGTAGCCAGTAGAGGTGCACCCCTCCTGAGTTTGGGGTAGTCCCTCACCATATGAAGAATCATCACCAGACTCAAAACAATATCTTAGAAGATATGGCTGCTGAAATTTGGTCAGGCCTAGTCGGCTGGACTGACTACTTAAAGCACCTCATGCAAGAGGTGAACTAGAGAGTGGCGGTGCATAATGGAAAACTTGAGACTTGGAAGCAGCAGGAATACCACTAGAAGCTGGAAGTGACGAATGAACTGGACGGCTCACCTACAGTGACGTGTTACAACTAGGGCACAAGAACCACTATATATGCCAGAATATCGGTGTGATGTCTACCACCTGCTGATATGGGGTATCTGTCTCTAACTCTTGAGCCATGATTAATCAAATACTATTGTTGAGCCCCTTTATAAATTGAAGCACTCACTCTCTAACTATGGAAATGAAGAAGATGCATGCTTGGACAACTCACTAAATCTGAAAACATACTGATACTATCATGGTACCCTGGTGAGCTGCTCAAACTCTGCGCGCCATGCATCCTGAAGGCTCTGGGGAATAAACTCTCTCAAGAACATCGCTGACAATAGAGGCCAGTTGTGTGAAGCTGCATCGGTTGGGCTACCCTCCTCAAAAGCCCGCCACAACTGATGCACATGTCCCGACTGCTGGAATATAGTAAAAGCAACATCTCTCATCTCCACAATACCCATGGTGTGAAGAATACGGTTGCACTTCTATACAAAGCCATGTGCATCCACTGTAGCTACGTAGTGAAAGTAGGAGGATTGTATTTCTTGTACCTTTCAAGTCTAAGTTCATCCTCCTCGGATGTTGTTGTCCTAACCTCATGCTTAACTAGAACAATTGGCTACACTGGTATAACATATGGGACATGATCAGCACGGACCTCCTGCTCTAGGGTACGGGTCGTAGGTGTCTGAGCTCCTTCCCCAGCCTGTGATGTGGCTATTTCAAGTGGAATCAACTCCGCTTGAGCTAGAGTACCAAACATGCTGAACAACTGTGTGAGGGTATCCTAAAGTGCAGGGTTAGCAACAGGAGCCTCGGGTGCCTGCCCCCCAACATGATCTATTTGTGGCTCCTCCGTCGCAGCTCGGGCAGGTGCTCTAGCTGCACCACGTGACTCTCCTAGGTTTCCTGGCCCTAGTCCTGACCTGTCGCAACTCTAGCAAGGGGCGCGGGTGTTTGATCGTCCGATCCAGCGATGCATGTACTAACATATCTGTGAGAGAATAGAAACATAAAGGTTCATGATTTTTGGAATCAACGTATTAGCACAATAGGTAACCAAAAAAGTGAAGATTCCTAAAACTTCCATACCCTCTCAAAGATATGTACATATGTCTTCGTACCGATTTGCAAGACTCTACTAAACCTGCTCATGGTTCTTAACAGTCATGAACTTAGAGCTCATATACCTACTAGTCACGACCCTGAATCTCCCACCGTAGGATGTCGTGATGACACCTAGTCTTAAAGAATAGATAAGCCTAACATATATGAAGAAATAACAAAAATAATAATAGAACTTCAAATTTAAAACCAACCAGCTATCATAAAAAAACTCCACAATATAGTTGACAATAACTCCAAAAATCTGGTGACACTAAGTAATAATCTCTACACGAGTATACTGAAACATCCCTAACACATCACTATCTAGATAAGGAGTATGCAACATAAAACAAGGATAGAGGGTCACTATGAGGCCTGTGAACGCTGCCAAGTATACCTTGAAGTCTCTGATCTGGAATATCAAGTAGCTCGTGCCTAGACTGGAATGAAGCACCTAGATTTTTACAAAAAGATATGTAGAAGCGCAATATGATTACACCATAATTGTAACCAGTAAGTATCAAGTCTAACCTCGATAGATCAGTGACGTGCTCAGGTCAAGACACCTACTAGGATAGAAATAAGAAATTGAATAAGTATAATATAGTCTAAGAACGTAAACGAGAAAAATGAGGCAATAAGGACATGCAACAAGATAAACTATATTTGAATGTAAAGCAATAAACGCAACAAAAGGATCACGTAATAAGAACATCGAGGAAATAACACGGACAAAATACAAGTGAAGTAAATGAGAGATAACAACAAGAATCATCACCGAGGCATCGCCTCGTATTCTTTTTTCAGAATTTTAATCACATTCTTTCCTTATATCACCGTGGGAGCCTTACATTTAGTTTTGAAAATAATTTTTCCCCAAATAGCTACCCGTGTTTTACCCGCCTTATCACACCATGTATCTTCAAGTAGGGCTTGCATATCAAGCCCTTCCTTATCTGACCACATACATATAAACCCTTCCTTATAACACGACATGCCTATCAATATCATAACTTATCACAACTTGCACCTCAAGTTCCCAAATACCACAACTTTCCAAACGAATCAACAATAATAGTGTTTCAACAATAAATAGCCCATGGATCAACCAAAATGTGTACAAGAGTCTCAACAATATCAATTGAAAGTGAATAGCTCAACGAGAATGGTATTTAAATCATTTACGACCTTGCCTCGATATGATCACGGCTTTTACAACTTCAACACAAAAAATTAACAATAAGATCATCCAAGAAATAACAACTTCATGTGATGTAACTCGACAGTTAAATAATTAACAAGGCAATAAGAAAACAGTAACTTCAACTAAGCATGTAAGGGAAAATAAGAAGTAAGATACAGAACAAGTATTAACAACGGCAAATAAAACATGTATGTATAGATTAACGATGATGGATATAACATGTTATAACAATTCGATTAAAGGCACGAAAAGAATCTACATAGCTTAAACCGCTCAATTACCACATATAGCCAGTATAACCACTCGTCACCTTGCATACACACCTTTTGCATACCACAAATGACACAAAACAACTCCAATCCTAAGGGGTAATTCCCCCACACAATGTTAGACAAGATACTTACCAAAACACGCTAACCCAATCCACAAGTAAGCGTTTTCCGTGAATATCCAACTCCAAACGGCTTGAATCTAGCTAAAATAACGTTATACCATAAATACAAACAATAGGAAACTATTTCTGAAAATAAAGTTGCAATATTTAAATAAAATCAAAAATTCAACTCAAAGGGTAAACCTCGGGCGCGCGTCTCGGAACCAGACTAAACTTATAATATCCGAACACCCATTTAATAACGACTCCAATCATAATAATTATTCAATTTCGACCTTAAATCGACCTTCAAATCCTCAAAATATAGATTATGAAGTTTTCAGAAATTTTCCCAAATTTTCAAACACAAAACACTAATTAAATGGTACAAAGAATGATGGATTCATGTATAATAATCAAATCCAAGTTAATTACATACCCCGATCAACTCATTCAAAATCTCTATCTAAGTCGCCCAAAATCGAGGTCTCTAACTCAAAAGGTGAAAAATGGTAGCAAACCCTCGACTTGCCCCATTTCTGCCTCGTGGTTCTACTTCTACAGACCAACAACCGCTTCTGCGACACCGCACCTACAAAAAATTCATCGCATGTGCGCCTTCCACTCAAGCCCAGGCACATCCGCTTATGCGTACACAAACACCAATTCAAGCCGAAACGACTTACGGATCTCCAAATCAATATCCGAATGTGTTCCTAGGTCTAAAATCACCATATGAAACTATTGGAACCGTCAAAACATTATTGCGTAGACGTTTAGAAAAAAGTCAAACTTTGGTCAACTCTTCCAACTTAAACTTCGAACTTTGGAACTAAAAATCGTATTTTAACTTCGAAACTCAGCTGAAACTAAACCAATCACCTGGACATGTGACATAATCACAATATAATATACACGAGTCAATAAATAGGGTAACATACCTAAAATACTCAAATATCGTCTGGGTCATTACCGGTAGCCTGTAACCACACCAGAATATTGAGCTTGTGATCATGCTGGACGAATTCCAATATTGATCCTATGACCATGCTGAGAGGATGTGATATTTACTCTTTGACCATGAAGGGGTGAATTGTGATACTGAGCCTATGACCACGCCTGATGGATTGTGATATTGAGTATGTGACCACGTTGGATGGATTGTGACATTGAGATTGTGACTACGTCAGGCGGATTATCATATTGAGCATGTGACCATGTCGGGCGGATTTTACATGAATATATTGTGAAGCGTGTAGATATGGATCTATCACCCTGGGGTCACCCTCTCATGTTTATTCTTCATGGTGTACATGCGGATTATGAGAAACCAACGGGTTTCTTGTTGATGTGGGCTTTGGGAAAGCTAATCAGTGTTTTGGTTCGATTATTAAAAATATAATGTGGGCCTTAGATCTATAACGTAATTTATATTTGGATCGGGTTTCACGCCATAATGGATAATTTATTTGGTTATTGCATTTCATATTTACTTGCAATTTCCTTGGTTGATTATCGTATTTATTTGCATATCTTCTTTATATGTTGGATTGTTGAATGAGCAGAGTATGTTAAGTTATTGCATGCACTAAGGTAATTTTATATGTGACACGTGACTTGTTCATGTTATTGTTCTGTAGTTGCTAGATTTATAAAATCTATAGGTGATTCGAGAGTATCTATGTAATTTTTGCCACTATTATCTCGCCGATGTTAGTTATGATACTTGCTGAGTACATGAGGTTGGTTGTGGCCCTACTAAACTTATGCACCTTGCATGAAAATTTTAGAGCTGAGATGTTATGTATGACAGGAGCTGGCATTGAACATGTACTTGTTTTTCGGGTAAAGTTACCACTTATCCTTAGTAATTTTAGATTAGAATTCTATTTATGTATATTTAAAACAAATGTTGTATTTATTCTCATACCAGCTTTGTAAATCTATGTCTTAATGGCTCAAGACTTGTAAATCTATGTCTATGGAAATTTAGTTATTTCACTTATTGATTCTTATTAATGTCATTAGAATTGTGTGATTGTTGTTAGGCTTACCTAGCAGGTTGGGTTAGGTACTATCACGACTAGGTGAATTTTGGGTCTCACAATTGTGGTTATTCTTGGTTGTTGGTTTTCGCTATTGTGTTGTGTTGTAAGACTGAGAAGTGACGATATTCTATGGCCCTCTATCATTTATTTATTATTCTGGGTATCATGTTGTTAGTTGTTTCTCTATTTCGTTACTGTTTTTTCTACTTATACTCGTATAAGTTTATAGTGAGTGTTTTGTCTTAGCCTTGTCATTACTTCATCGAGGTTAGGCTCATCACTTACTGAGAACATGGAGAAGGTCGTACTCATACTACACTATTGCACTTCTTGTTCAAAACTCGATGCTGGTCCCAGCGACGTAAAACGATGATTGCTCAGATCCTTCCTCCCAGGAGACTTGAGCTTGTGTTGCACAACGTTTGCAGACCCTGAGTCTCCTTCCTATATATGTTGATGTTTGCTTTGTATCGTAGAGCTTTGTGTTTTATTTCAGACTTTATTTGTAGTATTGTACTAGTTCATGTTCTCGTGACACCGGGTTTTGGGAATAGTTTTATATAGCGATCATTTTTTATTATTAATAAATTTCAGGAAAATTCAATGTTAATTACATATTAATGTGTTTTGAAATTATGAAACCGCTTAATTGTTTGGTAAATATTGGCTTTCCTAGCAAGGGGTTGTTGGGTGTCATCATGGCCCCGTAGTTAGAACTTTGGGTTGTGGCAACAACATCATATTTATGTCTGTGTACGGCAAAAATTATGGAGTCCGATTTTGGGACCGTTATGGCATCCTATGACTGACCTCGAGGAGATCGAATTGGAATTCATTTTTTGAT
This sequence comes from Nicotiana knightiana, assembly GCA_005239525.1. Taxonomy (NCBI): domain Eukaryota; kingdom Viridiplantae; phylum Streptophyta; class Magnoliopsida; order Solanales; family Solanaceae; genus Nicotiana; species Nicotiana knightiana. Next base: position 101,586 of record ML429008.1, on the reverse strand, counting down.
CCCAAGGTGTATCCCTCGAGGAAGCACATCGAAGGCTCATTATTCTCGACCCCGGTGCAGTATAAATCGGTGACCATCGTAGAAAGGCAGGAAATTTCCAAGGGCACGTGGCTAGAGCTGACCAAGTGTGCAAGAGTCGTACAAGTCTGTACGAAGCCATTAAATGGTTGTGCCGGCTGTATTTCTTTGTAAAAATTACACATGTACTATGTTGGTATTCCACCTCCTATATAAAGGGGATCCTTGTCATATTTTGGGACAGATGAATATTGAATAAAACAAGAACATTCTCTGCCTTCTTAACATATTCAACATTTGTTCAACGGATTTATTGTCTTTCATTTATTGTGTTCATTATTTTTTCTTCATTTATTGCTCATTATTGATCATAAAGTGTTATCCTCGAGGCCCTCCATATTATTATTTCTCCATCGAGCATCCTCTGTTAGGCATTATAGTTCGACTTAGAGGCCCTGCTTCGACCAGCTCGAGACCCTGTTTTGTAACATCTTTGTTTGCATATCACTACTTTTCTTTACTCTTACCTTATTCTCATAGATCACACTTAGCATCTATTCCCTAACAAGTAGTATAAAAATAAATCACATATTTTTAGAACCACAAAATCAAATATAATTGTCATTACCATTTTCAAGGTAAATAGTTTGGCGCCCACTGTGGGGCTAAAAATAATAGTGATTGTTTTACTGCTGGTTTTCTAAAAACACCAGTTATTCTTCACACTATTTCCTGTCCAAGGATATTTGATTTCATGTCAAAAAATGTCTAACTCAGTGAATGCGCACGAAAACAACGGTCCTCAGAATCATGGAGAGAACAGCGTAGCTATTTCAGGTGCCGGTGTACCGCTGTAAAACCCCGAGGTGCCACTAGAACAAATCCCCGTGGATGTAGGCTCACGCAACGTGCGACATGTTGATATAAGTTCTCATACCTGTCGTGCCCCCCTCTTTCCTCGCGAAGATCGGGTTTATGAAATTTGGTTGAGACAACTCTTTTCTTTTGGGAAAGGGGTTTGTGTTTTTGAGAGTCCCCACCTAACAATTTTTAAAGTTGTGTTAGGACACCAAAGGGGTTCAATTACAACTACATTGTTAACTAGAGATAGGGTAAGGACTTGAAATTATCCTAAGGGGAACGTGTTAGGCACCCCTCAGGACCCACAAGTGTGGTTCCCGGCCAAACAACTTTTGTGAATTTAAGCAAGTAGCGAATAGAAAATTAATGTTTAAACAAGTAAAGAGTTTTGAAAGACTCATAGTCTAAGCACAGATGTGTTACAATATGTTTTGAAAATACTTAATATTTTAGCAAGGTTTTTTGAAAGAGTTATGATCTAAACATCCGTATAATGGATAGGGGGAGTCCTAGGTTGTTTGTCATATGGATCACATCAGTAGAATACCCGGTAATCACTCCTCAAAGAGGGGCTACACGTGGTATTAGCGCACCAGACATCATATCCATATTCTACCCTTTCCCACCCCGTGAAGGTAATTAAAGCGCGTGTTGGTCACGAACTCTATTGCATGCTGTTACCCGTCCCTTCCTATTAGTCCCGGAGAAAATTAAGACTCGTATCCTAAAGGGAGGTGCTAGGAAGACCCTGAGGTTTTAAAGGTAAAAATTCTAGGGCGACATTTAACAAAACAAGTAGGGTTGCAGATAAAGGGAAAGGATGGAAGCTCAAGTATTCCTCCACACACAGTACACATAAACAACATGTCTCGTACACAACTAAGGTCCATATTAATTTAGAATCCTAAAGCATGGTATCTAGGTGATTTAAAAATGTCAAAGAAACAGGACTTTTATTTCATAACTCAGAGAGGAAGTCCTAATCAGTTTTCCTACTGATTTTAAACCTGCTAATTGTTAAGCAGTATACATAAAAAAGCAGAATTCCAATTTTAACAACTTTAATCACCTAAGGCTTGCCTAGGCATGGGACAGTTCTTATTAGTTGCCAGGATTATTAAAGAATTGTTTGAATTATATCACTAAACATGATGTTCTAAATGTCCATGATTTAGGAATTGTTACCAGTTATATGAATTTGTTTTTAATCATGATTTACTAGATTCCTGAACGGATGTGAATGCAATCCTAATGGCAAGATATCTAATGCACAAAAATTCAAAATGACATATATGCAGGACTAAAGCAAGAGTTCCTTGTAATGACCCGCCGATCATTTTGAGCTCTAGCGCGTCGTTCAGCGGTTGGAAGTCATGAACAACTTCATTTCAGTTATTATGACTTGTGCGTATGGTCAGAGTTGAAATTCAGGAAGTTCGGGATAAAATTGGAAGGAAAGTTCTAATTTCGGAAGCCTTAAGTTGAAGAAATTGATTAAGATTGGAATTTTAAGCAAACGACCTCAGAACCAGGATCTAAAGGTTCCAGCAGGTTTGTATAATGATTTTTGATCTTGAAAGCCTCGCACATAGCTTTCATCAAGTCTCTGTTCAGATTGGATCCATTGTCGGTGATGATTGACCCAGGAGTTCCGAATAGACAAAAATGCGGTCGCGGACAAAGTCTGCCATGAATTTCTTAGTCACTGCTTTGTAGGAGGCTTCTTCAACCCATTTGGTGAAATAGTCGATGGAAACCAGAATGAACCTGTGTCCGTTGGAGGCATTAGGATCAATTGGTCCAATAACGTCCATGCCCCAGGCGGCGAACGACCATGATGAGCTTGTTGCGTTGAGCTTGTTTTGAGGTATCATTATCATATATGTGTGTATCTGACAACAGTGGAATTTCCGTACATACTGGATGCAGTCTGTTTCAATAGTCATCCAAAAGTAACCAGCTCAGAGTATCCTCTTTGGAAGAACAAAACCATTCTTATGCGGGCCACAGCTCCCAGCATGAATCTCCTCTAGCAGCTTGGATGCTTCCTTTGCATCGACACAACGTAATAATCCCAAATCGGGAGTCCTCCTATATAGGATTCCTCTGGTGTGAAAGAAGTTGTTGGATAGTCTTCGAAGTACACTCCCCACGGCGTGAGGAAAGCCGTTTTCTCAGCATCTTCCTCATCCATCTAGATCTGATGATAACCGGCGAAGCAATCCACGAATGATTGTAGTTCATGCTTGGCGCAATTGTCTATCAGGATATGTATATTTGGCAAAGGAAAGTTGTCTTTCGGACTAGTCCGGTTGAGATCCCGGTAGTCGACACAGACTTTGACCTTCCCTTCCTTCTTTCGTACTGGCACAATGTTGTCCAACCATGTCGGGTACTCAACTACCCTAAGAAACTTGGGGTTGATCTGCTTGGTGACTTCTTCTTTGATTTTCAAACTCATGTCGGGTTTGAACTTCTTGAGATTTTGTTTTACCGGTGGACAGATTGGATTGGTTGACAATTTGTGAGCCACAATAGACATACTTAGACCAGTCATGTCATCGTACCACGAGGAGAATATGTCCTCATACTCCTTTAGAAAGTCTGCGTATTCTTTCTTTTCTGATGGTGACAAATGAATGTTGATTCGTGTTTCCTTCATGTTTTATGAATCTCCCAGGCTGATGATTTCAGTCTCGTCCAGGTTGGACTTAGGTCTGTTCTCAAAATTCTCAACTTCTTTGACAATCTCATCAGGTATGTCATCTTCTTCTTAATCCACGTCCGTTTGTTGCGTTGTCTCATTGCATGTCAAAGTCCTTGGTTCATCAAGACAGGTAATAGTAATGTTGTATAGGTAAAGTAATGAGAGGAAAATGATAGCAATAAATATTGATTCATAAGAAAAATTTAAAAACGCTTTTGATAAATTGAACGATTGTTTTGAACATTGAAGATCCTATTGCAGGAATTAAAATGCGAAAAAGGAAATCATTTTGTAAAGAAAAACAATGAATAGCTCTCATTTTAGCCTTGCTACCCCGAGGCTCGTCGGGCTTTGGGTGTCATGGTAGTCCAATTCTCGAGGTACGTCTGTAGGGCAACAAAAAAAAATAAAAATAAAAAAATTAAATAAAACTTCGCTATGTAATTTAAGGTTTTGTGGTGTCAAGGTAGGTAATACATTGTATTTCCGGAGCTTTGGGATTGAATGATGCGCTGAGGAGGTGAAAATTTTTAATCGCAGCTAGACCAGGCTTTAGGTAGATAAAGCCCGGCCAAACCAGACTTTAGGTAGATAAAGCCCGGGTAAAGCTAGGCCAGACCAGGCTTTATGTAGATAAAGCCTGGATAAAGCCAGGCCAGACCAGACTTCAGGTAGATAAATCCTGGGTAAAGCCAGATCAGACCAGGCTTTAGGTAGATAAAGCCTGGATAAGGCTAGGTCCGAAATGTTGAACTATCCATTTTTTTATCTTTATAACCCGACCCCAGACCCATATAAACCCATCCCCCTCATTTTTAACGACCATATGATAATATAGAGAAATACAAGAGTGAGTTCTAGAGAGAGAAAGTCCCCAACTTCATCAAATTGATCATCATTCATCACTCAAGCTTGGAACTAATCAAGTAGGATACAAATTTCTTCACTATAAGAGGTAAGCTTCCACCCCATTACCCTTAATGCTCAGATTCTAGTTGAAATGAAACACACATAGGTTAGTTCTTGGAGATGGGGTTAAGAGTGTTGCATGCATGTATCAAATATGCCACAATGTAGTAAAAGAGAGTATATTAGAGTAATTCTTCACTGAAAAGGGATCATGTAGTCTAAAGGAACACCTAGTGTTTGATAGAAAGCTCAAATAAGTTCAAGACATGTTCATGATTCCTAATTCTAATTTTAAATGTCCCGCATTGTGAATTAAATTGAAGGTGCTAGAAGGTCCGGTGATTTGAGATAGAAATTAAGGAAAAATCCCGATTTGAGGTATGTATGACTAACTTTAACCTTTGTCGAATCCTGTTGTTTGGTCCGAGCATACAGTATGTGTACCTTGTTTGAAACTATGTGAATTGATTGTTCAAATATGTTGAGACCTAAGATTCTATTCTCTGATTGTCTTAGTTTATTGCTATACTACCGTGCTATATGAGATTGTGAAAAGTGCTTTGATGTGCCTATCTTATTATGTGCAAATCTCGTAAATGCTCGAGGGTATCAATATGAAAGTATTTGTTGATGAACGAAAGAATGTTAATGTGCCCAAGTGTGGGAATTTATATAATGGCTAAAATTCGTGCGTGGAAAGTAATGAAAAAGGGTATTGTGAAATGATATAAATGAGTTGAACGATTATGGCAACACCGTGTACATGAACTACAACTTGGTGAGAACTATGGTACCACGGGCCCAAATAAACGAACTGTTGATATGAACTTGTGTTCCTTGAAATGATGATTCTTGTGATGTAATTGTTTGTGGTTGTTGTTATGAATTTAAATTGTCAGGCGGGGTCGGGTTGCACGCCGCAACACGAAGTAATAAGGATGATGGGTTGTGGTGATAAGGGTGGCCGAGGTTATAAGGGTGGCCGAGGTAATAAGGGTGCAATGTGATCATAATTACTATTGAAATGAAAATCTATGAAACTCTTGAATATGGTGATGTCGAAAGGGGAAAAGGAGAGATTGTGAAACTTGTTGATTTTGGTGGTTTCTTTCCACGTGCATTGATTGATTGGTTCTATTACTGCCTCTTGGTTGTGTATTGTTTGATTTGTTCCTTGTTAATTCTCTGAGTATGTGCAAATTGGGTGTTCTAAACATGTTGAGGCATGATGCCCTACTCTCTGACTGTCTAGCTGAAATTCATGTATTTGTTATTCGGAATTGTTGAAAGGTGATTTACTTGGGAATGTTTTGCCATGTGTAAGGTTGGTTAAGTACCCTAATGTGTCGGTATGAAAGATTGGTAGCGAAATCAAGTATGTGAATACGATTATGTGCTAAGAGCTGTGAAATGATATGATAAACAGGAATTGTGGTTGATTCAGTCATACTACACTGACTGTGGAAATGTCTTATTTTGACTCGTGTTTTGGGCAATGATCTGTTGTAACTTGATATCGTATGGGTGATTGGTTGTACTGAGATTGTGTCCTTACGATGAAATTCTCTGTGAATATGGTGTTGTTGGAAAGGAAAAAGGGGAATATGTGGAACTTGTAATTTTGATTGTTTCTGTGTCTGTGCAATGCTTGCTGATTCTATTACTGTCTCCTATCTGTGCATTGCTGATCTTACTTAGAGTAAAGTTTGTTCATACACGCCAGTACAATTCAAATGTACTGACGTCCCTTTTGCCTGGGGCGCTACATTCTTATGATGATTGTAGGTGGTTCCATAGTAGGTAATTCAGCCTACCGACCATAGTGCCTCATCTCCATTCCGTCAGCTACATTGGTGAGCCCCACTTCCTCTCGGGGCCATGTGTGGTTCATGCCACCTCCTTTTGAGTTTATTGTGTATTGTAAGGTATGGTCGGGGCCTTGTTGTCGGCAGGTAATGTTATGTTCTAGTATTCATAGAGGCTCCGTAGACACAATGTGGGTAGTGTACATATGTATTTTGGATAAGTAATGGTCCAGTTTAGAATTGTGGTCCACGTTGTAAATTTTGTATGTATTTTGTAAGTATTTGGTATAATATGTTGGAAATGATAAAAAGTAGAAATGAATTCAAGTCGCAAGTTTATGCTTAAGTTATAAATGGCTATTTCACATGAATTACGTATATTGAAATCACGGGGTACCGCGTGGGATAGGAAAGGCAAATCAGGTTCGCTTGATAGGTTCATTCGGTTAGGCGCCGCTCTCGTCCCTCGATTTTGGGGTGTGACAACGTCCCTGTTCTCACATCCTGTATGGAAGGGCCTTCCTCCCTCTCCTCCTCGAGAATTACACAGCAGTCCATATCACTGTCCTCCAGAAACAAGTTCCTCATTGCTGCAAGTGCTTCTTCTTCGCCTGATCCATAAATATTGTCGGCCTGTTGGAAGTCTAGCTCCAGATGCGGCATTGGTTGCTCCAAAGGGTAATAAGGACTGCGCCATGGTGGCGACCATTTTTTTTAGTTCTTTCCAAGTGTATTCGTATCCCAAACCGAAAGTGGTGTCTTGCTTCTTGAGTTTGATAGGTTTGGAGATCCCCTGAAGGTTCTTGCCGAGCCTTTTACCTGGATCGTACCCTCACCAATTCATCATACTTGCGATCTTGCTATCCCACCATTTGTCTTTGTCGATAGTGTTGACCCTTTCAATGTGGTGGTAAGTTTCTCCACCCAGATTCCTTCTTCCTTCAATCACCGGAATAGTTTGGCGACTGTAACTAGGGTTGCTACCATCGCCATGAATAATCATGTCTTGTTGGCTCCACTCGAACTTCACAACTTGATGTAATGTTGATGCTACGGCCCTAGCAGCATGTATCCAGGGTCGCCCTAATAAGAGATTATAGGACGCTGGCACATCTATCACTTGCAAGCATAGGCTTATCTCACCAATAGTGGACCTTTAAGATCAATCTAAAGCTTTCATATTGAGTTCTCCATTGTTTATCTCATGCAGCCCTTTACCCAACTTCTTGAGCGTTATCAACCGACAGATGTTAAGACAGGATGCTCCATCGATCAGGATTCTGGTGATGAAATAATATTAGCATTGCACAGTGATATGCATTGCTTTGATGTGACCCAGCCCTTCAGGTGGCAGCTCGTCCTTATAGAAAGTGATCTTGTGGCTTTCTAGCACTTGGCCTACCATATTTGCCATTTCCTCGCTAGTGATGTTATTCGGCACATAGGCTCCGTTCAACACCTTAAATAAAGCATTCATGTACGTCTCAAAATTCTGCAGCAAAGAGAGGATGGATATTTGCTCTGGCTTCTTGTTCAGCTGGTCGATGACCGAATACTCTTTGGCCTGTAGTTTCCTCCAAAGGTCGTCCGGACCTGTCTCGATAATGGGAGGCCGAATGGAAGCCTGCCGCTGGATTCAGCCAGATGTTCAGGGGTATAGACTCTACCAGTTCTTGTCATACCCTGCGCTGCAACAACATCTTCAGTCTTGACTCTCCCTTTCCTTCTCGCCTCGGCTGTATAGTCCCATGGTACATCATTTGTATAGAAAAGTGGCATGGTCGACATCGCCACTGGAATTGGTGCGGCTATCCTTACTTCAATTGGAACATGTGCCTTGTGTGGCAAGACTGCAACCTCAAATGGTGCAGGTGCATTTGCCGGAGACATGAACTCAACTTCAATCGATACTGGTGTCTTTGCAGGTGACGCTGATTCAAACTCTAGAGGCATGGACATATTTACCTCAACATCCTCATACGGTTGAAAATGACTGCAGGTTTCTTCGGATCATCGCCTTCTGCGATCAACCCGATTGATCCCTCGGGGTCGCAATCGTCTTTATTTCAATCAAGTGGATACCTCCACCCTTATGGTCCGGAAGAGGATTGTTGCGGACATTTGGAGTGGATTCCTTTGCCACGATGACCTTTTCTTCAATCAGGGATTGTATCTTGTCCTTCAAATAGTGGCATTCATCGATTGTGTGCCCCTTCATGCCGGAGTGGTATGCACAAGAATTGTTTGGGTTGACCCATTAAGAAGGATTCACATGGGTTGCAGCAGGGATGGGGGTGACATAACCAGCAATTTTGAGCTTCTCATACAGCTGGTCGATGGGTTCCGTGATGGCGGTAGACAATTTTGGAGGTCTGCGATCAAAATTAGAATGTGTTCTAGGGAAGTTTTGAAAGGTAGGGGGTGATTGGTAATGAGATGGTTGGGAATTGTAAGTGTGGTAGACAGGAGCGGGTTGTGAGTATCTGGGTGAAGCAGGTTGATATGTCGGTGATGGAGGTGATTGATAAGTTGGTGGTGGAGGTGATTGATAAGTGGGTGGTGGAGCTTGGTATGAGGGTGCGGGTGCTAGGTAATTTGGGGTTTGTTGATATGTGAGTGCAGGTGTTGGGTAAGTCTGGTATTTGAGTGGGGATTTGGTTCTTTGTGCAACCATCACAGCTCCCGCGTATCTTTTTTTAGACACACCACCAGAGTGCAAAGCCTTGTTTGTAGCTTGCAAGGCTTCAAAATTTGTGACCATACTGTTCTTGATACCTTCTTCAATCCATTCACCTAATTTGATAATGTCGGAGAACTTGTGGTTCTCAATCATCATCAACTGTTCATAGTACTGCGGGTCTGACCTTAGTAGCTTCGGACCTCTAGCGAATATCATACTCGCGAAACGTCTCTGTGGGTTTCTTCTTTAAATTATTGATATAGAACACATCTGGTGTGTTCTCTGTGTTGAATCTAAATCTTTCCATAAAGTCAGATGCCATGCTACCAGTTCGACCATTTCTTGGGATCTTGGCTAATGTACCAGGACAATGCATCTCCTTTCAGACTCCTAATGAACAGCTTCCTGCAAATCCTTTCGTCCTTTCCTATGCCAACCAGCTTGTCACGATAGGTCCTCAGATGGACTAGACTCTCGGATCACCTGTACCATAAAAAAATTCAAACATAGGAGGTTTGTATCACTCGGGTAGTCCGACATCAGGTTGTATGCAGAGGTCTTCATAATTCAACCCTTCGATTCCCTTGATTCCTTCAACATCTTGAACCCGGATGGTCAGCTTCCGAAGTTCCTCGACCAAATTCTTGATAAGTAGGTCCTTTTCATCAGACTCGGGTGTGTATGTGATAGGTGGAGTGGAGTGTGGCATGGTCTCCACGTAGATAGGATTGTTTTGGTGGCCTGGTGCGTGGGTGTGGAAATGGTCATTTGTGGAGTCCTGAGGTTCTAGGATAAGTAGTGGATTGTTATTTGGAGTGTGGCAGGCTTTGAATTGCACTGGAAGAGTTTGGTTCTTTGGTGGGGTGTTGTGATAATGAGTTGCGGGATGATCAGCTACGACACAGTTTCATTCATAATCCGAATACCCTGGCCATCAGTGGCCTCTACCTGTTCAACCACATTCTCATTTCTGCTATTGCCTGAACCTTCCATTTTCTTTTTGCCTTTGTTCTTGCCTTTGGGCGGACAAAGAGGAGGAGAGGGTGGAGGGCCCCTGGATTTTGTAAGATTGGATGATGATGCCAAAGTGCACGAACTAACCTTTCGGGAGGGGAATAAATAAATAAAGAAATAGGAAAACAAAAACAAAAGGTAGCCAAGTCAGTGAGGATCATGAAAAGTATCGCGGTATTTAAACACATAGTGCGGGGATGTAAAATGCGTCCTAATTTGGGGACCTCTTTTGTGCCCGAGGTAGGCGTAGCAAAAAATTGATTTGGAGAACTTAACATGCTAAATGCCTCATTTTATTGATAAGAAAATGGACGAATCCCAAAACGACACTAAATAAACAGGAAGTAAAGGTCACTAATGGCCATTGGTCTTATTACATTGATAAAGTAAAAGAAAGAGATTCCTATCTACTTGGTCCTAGAAAGACCTTCCCCAGACTCGGCATTCTTGCTTCCCTCGTACAGTTTCCCCAACTCGCGAAGTCCCAGCAACAGGTATGCTCTAGCTAGATGTCCTCCTTCGGTCCCTTCAGCCTTTTGATAGTCTTCAACCTTTTTGAGAAATTTTTCCTCCAGCTCCACTATGCCTCGCTCCAAATACCCTAACCTTTTGTTGGAGCTGATAGTCGTACCTTTCCATTCTTCGATCAGTTTTTTGCTAGACTCATGTATTTCGTGGTGCTCATTATCACACTCACGGATCCTCTTGCGCAACTGTTGTATTTGACTTGTGCCTCGACCTTTTCATCTATAACCCTATGGCCCTGAACGAACCTTGGCTCGCTCAGACCACCCCAATTTTCTGCCAACCAACCAGGATAGAAAGGGGTAAAAGCGGCATGATATATGTCTGGCTCGATGATGTCCTTCTCCATTACAATCTTGCAATGCCACATGTGATGGTTTGGCACTTGTGAGGACGATCGTCATTTTGGAAGTCAGTTCGAAGATGGCTCATCTATTCGACCCAGGGTAGACTTGCTTCATACCCGCTTGCCTCATAACTCGAAGAGGGACGTAACGGTATGTTCCTCTTAGACCAATTAGTATTAGGAACGGTGCATCTCTGGAACGGGTGATGAACTCCTCTGTCGGAAACCACTAGAACATCCACTGAACCTGTTCTTCAGTCAGATTATCAAAGAGCTCGACCCATCCTTTGGCGTTTTGAGGCTGAGCAAACATGTCGGGGATGTAATTTATTCGATTTGGATGGTGGAAAACGATGTGGTCATCCAAAACTCATCGATAAATTTCTTGTCGGTATTTGCCCTTTTGGAGATGCTCCATGAGCCAAAGCTGAAGTACTAGATTGCATCCTTCAAAGTATCGACCCTCGTTGACACTTTTCCAAGGCTCGATATATGTCTGCAATGATCATGGGAATAATGCTGAAGTTTTTCCCACCAATTCCTTCCCTTAGTGTCTTGGTTATCATGGCTAGTCTAGTGTGGATTCTCTCCTTCTTTATTGGAAACACAATCAGACCAATGAAGCAAAACATGAAGACGAATACTCTACGATGGATGTGTCCCAAGGATGTGATGGAAAACTCTTCGTGGAAGTTACTGTATGATTTTCTTTGACCGTATCTTTCGTACAAGTAGTCAAAGGGGATGTATGACTCCTTTAAGCATACCAGTTCTGCATTCTTCCTCAGACCCATCATTTTGAGGAAACCTTTGCATGTGCGGTTCTCAGGCATTAGCAACCCCTGGGTTTCCCATACCAGGCCAGTAGTCCTTATATTTCCTCCAGCAAAGGTGTCATTCCAATGTCCCCAAAGCGGAACATGGACCTTTCACTATCCCGAACAGGGTAGGAGTCTCTATTATCATGTTGTTAGGCTGGATTTCTAGGAGAGATAGTAGATTGCCCAAGTGTGACGAGATTTTTCTCACTAGAATGCAAATATTCCCACCAACTTAGCAATCTCGGATGGATATTGGAGACCATGCCGAATTTGGGGACTTCGTGCCTCATTTTTTTGTAAGGCAAGCAAGGCTAGGACCTTAGCCCCACCATACTCGACTATTTAACATCAACAATCAGTATAAAGCATTTAGTTCTTCAAATAAATGCACAGAACGTGATAATGTCCGTTTGGGTTTAGGGAAACCCAGTGGAATTTTGGATAAGGCAATCTTAAAAGCTATCGTGTGGACCACACTTTGGTCTGGCTAGGTTTGACCATGATGCACGAAACAACATAACGGAGTAAGGTTTCTATGGGGTTTTAGACTGGTACCCTCAAGCATACAAGTCAAGAGGAAAGACACAGAACCGTCGACTGCATCGCTGATAGGCTAGTTTTACCGCAAATAAGCCTTTTTGAATTTAGGGGGTAATAATATAGGAAGAGCACAACCACTCATCAAGCGTTTCTATAGTATTTTGTTTGGCACGAGTGGAGTATGAATGTTGAGCATGATTATGCAATAATAAATAATCATTAAAAATATGTTGTCATGTATTTGAACGTTAGGGAAGCGGTAAATACAACAATTATGATTTAAAGCGGTTACAAAAAAAAAACAAAGAAACATGTCAGTTTTGCTTTTTGGAGGGAATAAATATTCGAAATATAATTAATTGCACATAGAGGGGAAAAGGAAAGGGTGAAAAATATCAAACAAAGCATACTCGGAAAAATTCACAAAGCAGTTTGTAATGGTAAAAGCCTATAATCCCCAGCAGAGTCTCCATGTTGTCGCTTCACCCTCTTTCCTCTCGGAGATCGGGTTTATGACATTCAGTTGAGACACCTCTTTCCTTTTAGGAAAGGGGTTTATGTTTTTGAAAGTCCCCACCTAACAATCTTTAAAGGTGCGTTAGGACACAAAAGGGGTTCATTTACAACTACGTTGTTAACTAGAGATAGGGTAAGGGCTTGAAATTATCCTAAGGGGAAGGTGTTAGGCACCCATCAGGATCCACAAGTGTTGTTCCCGGCCAAACAAATTTTGTGTATTTAAGCAAGTAGCAAATAGGCAATTAATGTTTAAACAAGTAAAGTGTTTTGAAGGACTCATAGTCTAAGCACACATGTGTTACAAAAGGTTTTGAAAATACTTAATATTTGAGCAAGGTTTTTTGTAGAGTTCTGATTTAAACATGCATATAAAGGATAGGGGGGAGTCCTAGGTTGTTTGTCATGTGGATCACATCAGTATAATACCCGATAATCACTCCTGAAAGTGGGGCTACACGCGGTATTAGCGCACAGGACATCATATCCATATTCTACCCTTTCCCACCCCGTGAAGGGAATTAAAGCGCGTGTTGGTCACGAACTCTATTGCATCCTGTTACCTGTCCCTTCCTATTAGTCCCGGAGGAAACTAGGACTCCTATCCTAAAGGGAGGTGCTAGGAAGACCCTCAGGTTTTAAAGGTAAAAATTCTAGGGCGACAGATAATAAAACAAGTAGGACAGCAGATAAAGGTAAAGCATGCAAAGCAGTTAAAGGCTCAAGTATTCCTCTACACACAGTACACATAAGCAGCATTTCATATACACAACTAAGGTCCGTATTAATTCTGAATCCTAAAGCATGGTATCTAGGTGATTTAAAAATGTCAAAAAAACAGGCCTTTTATTTCATAACTAATAGAGGAAGTCCTAATAAGTTTTTCCTACTGATTTTAAACCTGCTAATGGTTAAGCAGTATACATAAAGAAGCAGACTTCCAATTTTAACAACTTTAATCAGCTAAGGATTGCCTAGGCGTGGGACAATGCTAAGAAGTTGTCAGTATTATTAAAGAACTATTTGAATTATATCACTAAACATGATGTTCTGAATGTCCAGGATTTAGGAATATTTACCAGTTATATGAATCTGTTTTTATTCATGATTTACTAGAGATGCCTAAATGGATGTGAATGCAATCCTAATGGCAGGATGTCTAATGCACATAATTTCAAAATGACATACATGCAGTACTTAAGCAAGATTTCCTAAATGCATAAATGCTTGAACATGCTTTCAGGATATGCAGAAGAGACGGAACGATCTGTTTATTAGAGTTGTTTTTATCATAAAGCATGATTTCTAATTGTACGACAATATTATAGCAATATCAGGCTTGGTTTACATGTATATAAGGTTTTAATCTTAGAGCATGATTTTCTAAGTGATAAAGATAATACCATAATAAGATGCTAAAATAGTAAACATGGACCTAAGGAGCAGGATACCTAATACACGATATGCTTGCATACATCATTACTAAGCATGAATTCTAGTGCGCACATAGGAAATGTAAACCTGGAAGCATGATATCTACCCTTTAATAAACTACAACATGCATATTGTCCTTCTCTTTTCACTATCCAGCCCTAGAGTTGTTTACAAATATTATTACAGGCCATTGGGCACAAATTACATAAGGTATAATGGAAAATAAGAAGTTACACTATAGGGAGCCTACTAATAGGCTCAGAATCTCCAGAATGCCTCATTGCCATTCTATTCATAGCCTTTCACATGATCCAGGTGTGTCAAAGTTCCCTATGGATCTCAAGGGATCCCGGGCAGTGCTCACACCCAGATTTAATAGCCAAGATGGAGTAAGTGCAGTGTGGAACGACCAGCCTNGGGGGGGGGCGGAACTTAATGATCTAAGAGTTGAGTTAGAGTGTTCGACATAGTTTTGAAAAGGTTAAGTAAGAAAATAGTTTTGAAAATGGTAATTAAGAAAACAGTTTTGAAGAGGGAAACTTGATTGAAATAGTTTTATAACAAAGAAGTTTAACCACTAAAAGGGTAGGAACACCAACAAGTTCAACATCACATAAAGGACCAGGAATTGTCCAACAATCACAAGCGCGGTGATGGGATTTGAGGGACAAATACAGAGAATGTGAGGGAAAACATGTAGCAGGAAGTACACAATTAGAAGTTCCTAAGGATTCAGGGGATTGGGGGATACAGTAGGGTATAGGATTATACTAACATAACAGGACCAAATAGTTCCAGACAATAGGATTTACCCTAATCAAACTAATGAGCAAAACATAGGCATGAAGATTCACATAGAACATGTATCAAGTACATAAAGACATGTTGGTTATGACAAATAGAGTATAACTTATCATGTGAATGGAGTTCAGGATCCTAGTTACACGTTGAACAACAAAATAATAAATAAAAGCAAATTAGAAACACAATGAATTGCAAAAGTAGTAGAAACATGTTGGTTGAGAACTGAAATCTGAATTAGAACATACCAGTGAAGTGAAGAAAGCAGTAACACAAAAAGGAAGTAGGAGATGTACAATTACAGCTGACTAACTTAGAATAGTAGTAACTAGCACATAAGAGAGAGAGAGCAGAGAGTTTTTAGTTGTGAGAGAGAGAGTTGAACAGATTAGTTCGTGTCTTGTGCTAATGAGAGAATAAAATATATGTAGTTTTGAAAATAGGCAGAAAATAAAGGTTTACCATAATTATGGAAGTAATCACAATTAGAATCTAATTAATACAAGCACTCCATTTCATCAAGGAGTTACATATCAAACGGATACCAACAGGGATAATCAAGGAAAGAAAATCATTTAAGAAAGACTGATTTTACCATATAAGGGGTGGTAAAAGTATAGAGCATATGACTGAGTCTAAGTACAGAATATACCAATCAAGGAAAGTATATAAGAATTAATTTGACAGCAGGTTTATTCACAAAAAATAAGGCAGGACAAGTTTAATTATGAAAATTAGTAAGAGAGTCCTCGAATGAGGTTCTAATCACATGGAATAGTTATCAAATAAGGAAAATATCACACATTAAGGAAATACTCGAAACCAGGCAGTCAACATAATGCAAAATCAATGAAGTATCAATCATAGAGATTTAGGGATTCATAAATAGAAAACGATATTGATTTAGGAGGGATTGGAACAAGCTTATGAGAACAGACAGAATAAACTCCGAAATAGACAAAAATTAGAAAACTTAACAAGCAAACATAGGGAAAATCACATGAATCATGGATTCACATAGATCATGGTCTTAAATTAATAGAATAAATTTATTACAGGCATGAGAAGTGAAGATCCAGTAACATTGATGAACAACAATCTAGTGAATCACATAATAGGAAGGAATAATTGCAATCATAAACCCTAAAAAGCAAACATAGGGTAAAAACTACAGAATCACAGTATTCATGAGAAAACAATACACATAATAGAACATATCATCAGAAACAACTCAGAATCCTAGGATTAGAACTAAGAAAATTAGGGTTTCAACAGAATAACTCGAATAGAGGAGAAAGCTTAAATAAACATTTTAAACATAGAGACTCACATATCAATACAAAAATCAGAAGAAAGATGCATTTTTGAAAAGGTGTTTAAGAACCCTAGTTCGAAGATGAAGAGTCGCTTTGAGAAAATCGGAAAACCTTTAAGGGAAAATAGCAAGATAACTCTAGATATACCCAGATCTATCACAGATATAAGAAAATCGAGAGTTTAGAAGTAAGGGTTTCAAAGAGAACCCATAAAGAAGGAGAAGTAACTCAAAATCACCAATGTTAACCGGAAAGGGGTAAAAATCTTACTCAGACGGCCATGGATGGCCGAAAAATTGCATGAGAAACCATGGGAGGTGAGTGAACCACCCATAGTTCACTTGAAGGCCTCAAAATGATGACACGCGTTCAAGGGGGAGCCATAAGGCTGGTAGGTGACGAGACCACCATGGATTCCGGCAGGGAGACGGCCGGAGAAGGGAGGATATGGGCCCAGCTGAGTGAGAGACGAGAGAGTTGAGAGAGGCAAGAGATTTGAGAGAGACGACTGAGTGAATGACATAGGGGAACGGAGGTAGTCTTTTGGTTTAATTATGGTAAGGGGGACCTGGACCGTTGATTGAAATTAATCAACAATTCAGATTGAGTGAGGGATTGGGGCGGGTGGTATGGTGCATTGGGCTTGGGTCTGTGGGTTATTAAATTGGATTAGGGGTCATGTTGGACTTAGGGTAGAATTTAAATAGAGAGAGGCTAACTATTAAATACCCAATTAAAATTTACTAAAATAATTTATAAAATAGCTGATAATTGTAAAAAACTGAAATTGATGTTTATTAAATTAAATTACAATGATTAATAAGTATTAAAAAATTCAAACGACTAATTATTGGATAAAAATAGTATTAAAATATGATTGGGCTATAATTGCAAAGTTATTGCAATCATAGCCAAAGAGTGCCAATTTGGCTAATTGTGAAATAATTTGGTCTTAGTAGGACCCCAAATAATCAATTAAATCAAGAAATGATTTTGAAATTGTTTGTAATGCAATATTGTAATTATTTATTAGAAATAAAATTCTAGAAAAATTAAAATAAATTAATAAAAATATGGGAAAATTATAGAAAAATACCAATTGTTATGAAAGCATGTTTTTGAAGGTATATGTGCAATTTTAAAATAGTTTGAGGAAAAATTGGGTATCAACAATACCAACATAAGTGTACGCCGGGAAAACAAACATGAAGCATAGAAAACTCCAGCTCGGGAGGAAAGAGAAGTTAGCCTTCATGTCATTTTTGAAATGTTACAGGCACAACAAGTGGCTAGTGCTCAGCTACAAAGCTATCAAAAAAACCCAAGCACAGCACTGCTGGAAACGGCTCCTCAAATCAAGCAGGCACCGGAAAGGTCGAGCAACAACGGATCAACAGCTGACCCCGCTATTATGAAGATGCTCGAAGGACTCACAAATAGAATTGAATCAGGAAAAATGAAGATAGAAGCTAACGAAAAAAAAGTGGAGACCTATAACTCGAGGGTCGATCAGATACCAGGCATGCCCCGAATTCTAAGGGGTGTATATTCGATGAAATTTGTGCAAAATTCATTCTCATCAAGCGCGGCTCCAAAGCCTATCCCGAAGAAGTTCAGAATTCCCGATATCCCGAAGTTTAACGGGACCTCGGACCCCAATGAACATATTATTGCCTATACTTGTGCTGTGAAAGAGAACGACTTAAAGGATGACGAGATTGAGTCTGTCCTGTTGAAAAAAATTGGACAAACGCTGTCACTGGGGGCAATGATGTGGTATCATAACCTACCCCCGAATTCAATAGATTCGTTTTCCATGTATGCAGAATCTTTTACAAAGACGCACGTCGGCGCCATCAAAGTCGCTTCAAGGAAGTCTGACATCTTCAAAATAAACAGAGAGAAAACAAGATGCTTAGGGAATTTGTATCTCGCTTTCAGATAGAGCGAATGGAATTACCACCAGTCTCTGATGACTGGGCAGTGCAGGCCTTCACTGAGGGCTTGAACGAACGGAGCTCGATAGCATCAAAGCAGCCAAAGCAGAAATTGGTCGAATATCCCGTCGTAACTTGGGCGGATGTGCACAACAGGTACCAGTCAAGGATCAGGGTCGAGGCCAGCCAATTGGGAGCCTCTCGTGCTCAGTATACCCTAGCAGACTCTTAGCGAAGGAATCAAGGTTTCCAGAGAGAGAACCGAGGCCAAGCACGGAAAGGTACCAACCGTATACTGGAGATCGAAGAAATGCCTCGAGGTGCAATATACCTCGTAACGATCAAAAGATGGATCGAGGTCAGAATTCCCGGGGACTCGTGAACAAAGACGGGTTCGACATGCACACATGGCTGGTGGAGGAACCCTATATGAGTACAACTTCAACGTTGATATTTCAGACATCGTATTAGCCATAGGTAAAATCAAATATACTAGATGGCAAAAACCCATACTGTCAGATCCATTAAAAAGGAAGCTTAACTTGCTATGCGAATATCAGGGCACTCACGGTCATACGACCGAGGATTGCAGACAACTCTAAAAAGAGGTAGCCCGACTGATCAGTTAAGGGCACCTTCGAGAGTTCCTCAGTGACCCAGCTAAAAATCAATTTCGGGAAAGGGAGTCTAACAGGAAAAACCAAACAGAAGAACCATAGCACTTCATCCACATGATCATTGGAGGGATCGACACTCCGCAGGGACCCATCGTCAAGCGAACGAAAACATCCATCACCAGGGAAAAGCAAACTTGGAGTTACATACCCAAGGATGCTCTCACTTTCATCGAAGAGGACATGGAGACCCTGTCTCAGCCTACTAACAAAGCATTGGTAATTTCTTTCCTTTAGAATAAATTTCAAAGTAAACGTATACTTGTGGATCCAGGTAGCTCGGCCAACATAATCAGGTTGAAGGTGGTAGAATAGCTCGAGTTTTTCGACCAGATCGTGCCCGCTTCTCGAGTACTCAATGGTTTCAACATGGCGAGTGAGACAACAAAATGGGAGATCACCCTCCCGGTCAACGTGGCCGGTACAACCCAAGATACCATGTTTCATGTCATCGAAGGTGACATGAGGTACAATGCCTTACTCGGGAGGCCGTGGATACACTGTACGAAAGCAGTGTCGTCAACCCTTCATCAAATGATGAAATTTCCAATGGAGGACGAAATAAAAATAGAATACGGGGAGCAGCATGCATCAAGAGAGATGTTCCGGTGCATGATGTGGCACCGACATTGATGCCTTCTGCATCGAAGGAGCCAAAGGACAAGAAAACAACCAAATAGCAATCACAAACTACGTTCTCGACTGCACCCAAATGGGCGAATAAAGGACCATGTCGTGTCATCGGGATGAGCACTTGAAACATATCGAGGCTCGAACACTACCACAGTTAAGGTACAACCTCCTCCTTTTCTTATTTACATTTTCTACAAACTCATGTGCAGGTGTTCGATTGAGAGGAATCGAAGCACCCTCCATCTCGAAGACCTTAGATTTTAAAGCATGCGTTGTACTCTTTTCCCCTTAGATCGAATTTTATCGCAAATGGGTTTTACCCACGAGGTTTTTCCGAGGCAACATCCATATGCTGCCTAAGGAGAACTCATCAAGCATTCAAGGCTTCTCTTCGATCAACTTCGAATACTTGGGGGAATCCCCCCGGGAGATCGCCTCCTCGAAGAAATTAAAACATGCCAAATAAGGTCTCGACAGGAGAATGTTGTAACAGACTAAACGGTTGAATGAACCATACCCGTGTAGAATAATCGGACTCTCGACGATGAAAATATGTACGCTTGTATGAAGAAATTGAAGGAGTATATATTATCATTAAAACGCCTTATGTTGTAAAGAAGTTTGCTATTTTCACAAGAAACGGCTACAGGGCCAAAAAGTCCCAAACACTCGGAACCTGTAAGCCCTCAATGAGGAAACCTCAAGCTTGTAAGACCTCCACGAGGCAACATCAAACATGTAAGCCCTCAATGAGGCAGCCTCAAGCTCGTAAACCCTCCATGAGGCAACATCTAACATGTAAGCCCTTAATGAGGCAACCTCGAGCTCGTAAGCTCCCCATGAGGAAACATTGAACCTGTAAGCCCTCAACGAGGAAACCTCAAATTCATAAGCCCTGAATGAGGAAACACAAAATCTGTAAGACCTCAACAAAGCATGTCGGAATTTGTAAGACCTTAAAATGGAATAATCCCGATATGAAAGTCAAGGCTATATATTCGAACTTGTAAGACCCCTAAAAAGGGATACCCTCGATATAAACGCCGATACTACCTCACTCGGGGACTAAAAGGATACGGCCAAACATAAAGACTACGGTCATATCAAAAGGCACCGGCCAAATTAGCACGGCTCGGAGATGTCGGACTGCCGCAATAAAACTACAGGCCTTCAAATACTTCGAAAATACTTTGAAAATAACCGATTAATCAGAATACCCTCAGCATAAGCAAAAGAGCTTCGATCATATCAGCTCCAAACAATGAAAGGGCTTTGAAACAATCAACCTTCAAGAAAAAGGCTTCGAAAAATTCAGCCTTCGAGCAAACCACCCGAGGTGGTCATTTGTCGTCACATATCTACTCATAATCGAGGTCCTATCGAGCCGTCGAAGAGTCAAACAAACACAAAAACTTCAAAAAAGTCTTTAACCAGTGAATACTATAGCCACATTAGAGGTCGCATTCACTCAGTGCGTAAGAGCTTAAGGGCTAGCAAAGCCTTCGGGCCAATCTAAAGTGCCTCAGGGCCGATCTAAAAACATAAGGGTCAACGAGCCTGAGTCAACATTTGACTCGAGGACTGAGCCCTAAATGGTTAACCATCAGCTATTACCAATTTCTCATCAAGCAAAAAACCCTACGGGTTTAATTTCGAAGTCCAATTCTTCGAACTAATTATTGTCACGCATCAAGATTCAGAACAAAAACAAAGACACAAACAAGTGGAAATTTATATAAAGGGAAAATCAAAAGGTTTCTTCTTATATATTTAACGATACAAAGACACATTTACAATGCTCTCTTAGAGCCCTATGCAAAGAATCAGAAAGAAAAATCATAGCTTACTCTCGAGGACTTAGTCTTTCTTCCCCTCGGGGACTACGTCTCCATCGACCTCCTGGGGAGCGGCTCCCTCATCGGCTTCTTCCTCATTGTCTTCAGCATTGGAAACAAGGAATTTGACATCGAACTCATCCGCCTTGGACTTCTATATCTCCTTTGAGAGGTCGAAGGCCCTAGCATAGATCTCCTCGAGGGTTTTGCTCCAGGATTTGCATCGGGTATACTCATTGATCAGTCTCCCTTGATCGGAAGCCTTCTCTAACTTCACACGAGCCTCGTTGGCATCTTTCAGGTAGATGGCCACATTCTTATCGGCTTTTGCTCAAACCTCCTCGGCTTTGTCTCGAGAATCCACGACCTCGACTTTCATCTTTAAAAGGTCTGTCTGAAGCTTGGTAATTCTAATCGTCTGAACCTAGTTCCTTCTTCGAGCATTACGAAGTTGTATCTCGAGGGTGGAGGCCTTAGCCAAACCGTCCCTTTCAGCCGAAACATGGGTACCTATCTGTGCCTTCAAGTCGTTGCGTTCAAAATTAGCTTGGCCCTGAAGGCGTTCCAGCGCCTCCTTTTTTCTTTGCAACTGGGATGACGAAACATTAATATCTGAAAGTGTAAATAGAATCCAATATTCCCTCAATATGAAGGTTACCAGCTTCTTGAGATTTCCCTCGTAATCTTGACTTTGATTCATCTCCGATCGAATGTGTATCAACTCTCTTGTCTTCATATCACAAAGAAGCCTGAGAGATTTCTCCCCGTCCAAGGCCTTTCTCAACTTAGCCTCACAGCTAAGCAGCTTAGACTTGAGCTTGTAGAAGGCCTGTGGGAAGGAAAGTTCAGTGGGAAGGATAAAAATACGAAGCTGAGAAGGCCAAAAGATCACCAAGGCTCACGATAGAGCAGAGCCGCTGAGCCTCCTCGAATGTCGTGCGTGCATCCAGTTGTCTGGTCTTATCGGCCCTAGTTGAACCGCCATGAACATCCTTCGAAGTACCTTTGAAGGGAGAAGAAGATGGTGGCAACGGAATTTCTCTCATCCCCTCCCGTAGAGCATGTCCCTCAAAGCTTGAGACCCCACGTTTAGTAGGCCCAGCTGCCTCGAAAGACTTGTCGATTCTAGCGTTCGATGTGGTACCGTCCCTTTTGGTCACATCGCCGCTTGCATGCCAGCCGATGAATGCGATACCTTCCTCAATGTTTTAATCGTCTTTGTTCCTCCGGGCAGGCCCTGCCTCACCTTGAACATCCTCGTCCACTGAGGATCATTTCCTTTTATTACCTTGACTTGACTCCGAAGCAAAAGGTCTTCCCTCCTCACCAAGAGGGCATGGTATCACTTCGAAAAATTCACCAATACGTGTAACAAAGAAATTAATAAAAATAAAGAAGAGTATTCTTTAAGAAGGGAACCAAACAGCACATACCATGACATTCGCTTCCCATCAGCCCTTTGACATATCTCTTCATTTGCGTTCATCATAGGTTGAGCAAGCTGCCAGTTTTCGAGTCCAATTCGCTAGGTCGGGGACCTCGTATGGAAACCACGGGATCGCTGCAGAGAAATAAAGAAAACATTTCTACATAGTCCGACTCCACTAAGAACAACAATTGGCAAAGTACAGTGTATCACTTACATGTAAAATTCCTTTTCTCGGGAAATGGCAGGAACTCTGCATGAATAATATCAACATTCCTCAATCGGAAAAACCTACTCATCCACCCTCGGACCCCATCCTCATCATCACTTGTGATAAAGGGCCTGGTGGATTGTAGTCGTAGAGTAACCAGACCTCGGTAATGTAAAGGCCGATATAGGCTTATGAGGTGGCTGAGGGTGAACTCGAGCTCGGCCTTCTCTGCAAAGAATCTTATCATCAACAATATCCGCCAGAATGTCGGATGGACATGAGCCAAGGTAACTCGATATCTTCAATAGAACTCGAGCACGACTCGATTCAGAGGGACCAACATAAAGGGGTATGCGTTACATTCAAAAACCCCTCTACATGGGCCATGATACCCTCTTCTTGAGAAAGTATCTGCAACATCACCTCTTCTCCCCATCCGCAGTCGCTCCTCACGGCCCTTATGTGTCTCTCTTCTATTGATGAAATGAACCTCTATACGTGTTCTCGGTGGCCCATAATGTCGATAGGTTTTTGTAACATGAATTCTTTCCTCCAGAAGAAACAATTCGAAGTTAGCTCGCAAAACGCCGGCGGTGTACCACCGGCCGGACGGGAAGCAGAGGTAGAGCTTCCCTCTTCCCGGTAAGCAGATTTGGGCATGGCAGCCATGACTCCTATGAAGCAAGTAAAAGAAGAAAACTCTGGCTAAAGCTTCAAACAGAGATAGCTGAAGAAATGATGAAAGAAGAGGAACTCCAAAGAGAAAATTAGTTATGCAAAGAACAAAAACCTCAATGAAAGTAAAGCAAATATATATAGGAAAAGCGGCGACTAATCATTTACTCTGATAGCCAATCAGCTTTGGTAGAGCCATTATGACAACTTGGAAAACGTACCGGCGGGGCCACATTGGTCAGTTCATAGTCGCATCATAAGAATGACGCTATCATACAGCGTTCGAGGTAAGGTATGAAGGTGAAATATTAACGGCCCGATCTTGAGGGTCTTCGTTACTCCGAGACCGGGCTCCAAGGGGATAAATTTAAATTCGAAGATTAAACTTTTGCATAAGCCTAAAAGGAAAAGTTTTGAAATGAAGAAATCCTTCGCATTCCAAAAAATATATTTACAAGAGTGATTTACAAAACTCCCTCGAGGAGCCCACATATAAAAAAGAAGTAAAAAAGGGCAAAGTATTCTATCCTTCATACTCACTACTTCCCGAGTCTCTTGCCGAGCCCTCATCTAAAGTAGTCAGAACTGTAGATTCATCTTCCAAGGCCTTGGATTTTTCAATTTGAGCACAGAGATTGAACCACCTAGCGTTCACCTCCTCAAGGGCCTGCCTCCTAGCTTCCAATCAAGGATGAGCAATGGCCCGAGCAATTTGAGCTCGGCCTCTTAGGATATCTCTCTGGCCCAATTATTTGCGGCGGAAGCATCTTCTTTGTACGAGAATAATGCGGCAGTTTCCTCGTGAGAACATCGAATAAGACCCTGAGTCGAGGCTAGCTCATCCCAAAGAACGTCCCTCTACGAGGCCACACTATCATTGTGCCGCTTCAGCTCTAGGATCTCTGCATCTTTGGCGAGATCTCTCCCCGAAGCTTCAACGCAAGGTCATCATTTTGCTCAATCTACAAATACCTAACTGAGGTAATAAGCACAAAGTTCTAACAAGAAAAGACAAGCTCATGAAATACCATATTACCTGCTCGATGAAGGTAGCCCTCTCCTAGAATGCCTTCTCTGAGCCTGCCCAGAGGTCGACCAACTCTTTTTTTCAGGCATACAAAGCCTTCATCTCATTTGTCTCCAATATGAGCTTCTCAAGCTCCTACTCACGACAAGTCAGCTCATCTTGTAGCTTTTAGAAAGCCTGATGATACAGCGTCATGACCTATAACGCAAAGGCGAGAACTTAGAAAAACAAGAATAAAAACATGAAGAAAAAATAATATATCTAGAAGTTACCTGTTTATTCAGTCTCGTAGACTCCTCAAGAGCAACCGAGGCATCAAGATCAGCGTCTTCTTTGACACCGACAAAGTAGTCCTTGAATAAATCATCCTCCCTGAGAGGCCCCACCATCGTGAGCTTCCTTGTTCTGGGCATCCCGTATTTTCCTCGGAAAAAATGACGGGCCTGATTGCAAATCACCCAGGGCATCGACTTGTATCGAGGTTTCCTCTCGCCCTTGAAAAATCCCAAAATCGGCTCCTCCAACCAGGTATTCGTCGGCACAAGTCGCATCCAGTCCAACAGTTGGCTCGGGGACTGCAGCCAAACCCTCCTCGAGGGTCTCCTCAGGGCTTCCTCTCACCCTTTGTACCAAAGGACAACTGTCATCATCTTCGTCTTCAGTTCAAAAACTTTCTACAATTGTCGAGGTAAGAACCGTGTGATCTGTCTTAGGCTTTCGAGCCTTAGGTTTCTTTGGTTTCGGTGACATCGTCGGCGTCCCGTGCTTCCTCTTTTTGCCCTTGGCATGTTTTTGGGACTCTTCTTCGCCAGGAGGAGGCGGTCTCATTAAAACGGCTTCTCTGAGGCCTGCACAAACATAAAATATGAGACATGTCGCCATGAAATATACTCATAAGAAATCTAGAAGTGACAGTGATGAGAGCATACCATGATTCTTTGCCTGCCATCGCGTCTTGGCCAAATCACGCGTAATGAGTTCATTATACAGAGATGCGGAATCCAAGAGCCTAACCCATCCCGGGAGGTCCTTGACCGCACAAGGGAACCACACGGTGGCTATGCAATCAGAAGAGAATTAAGTAAAGAGCCAAGGGGTTAGTTCAGAAGAAGAAAAAGTGGCAATTCAGGTGATAAAACATGATCGATATAGGGACACCTACGTCTCATGTTCCATTCCTTCGGAAAAGGAATCTTCTCGGCAGGGATGAGGTCCGAGATCCTGACTCGAACAAACCAGCTCATCCATCCCGGTCTTTGTCTTCGTCGACGCAGGCAAAAAATCTTTTGGCAGATCGACGTTACAGCTTGACTAAGCCCCCTAGATAGAGACGAGGGCTATATAATATGATCAGATGATCGAGGGTGAAATACACCCCCCCCCCCGACCATGTTTGAGAAATATCTAATCATATAGACAATTCTCTAGAAAGAAGGATAAATTTGAGTGAGCGTCACTCGATACTGACGATAGAAATCGTGGATCACCGGGTCTATCAGTGGGGAAGAAGCATTTACGGGGCCTAAAGTGAAAGGATATGTATATACGCTGAGGAAGCCAACTTTATGTGTAACTATGCTTTCCTCAGATGAGGGAATTTTTACTTGTACTGCTTCCCCCAGTGCCAATCTATCTTCACCTTCTTCACATCTGTCACCTCACTTATGTACCAAGGCATGGGCTAACATCAGTCCGGTGTCGAGGGTGGTCTATGAATTTTGAAATCGGAGGATGTCTTGAAGGGAGCGGGAATGCACTCCTCAGTACGATCAGGCGCTTTTGATTTTCCCTTAGACGGGCGTGAGAAAGAAGTGGTTACCTCTTTTTGAGGGACCGATTTAGAAGTTTTGGCCATGGATATAACAAATTTCCAGAGCAAGAAGACGAAGAAGTGAACACAGAAGAAGCATGAAAGCAAGAAACCGTTAGCAAAGATTTGAAGGCTTGAAGATATTGTAAAAGTTTGAAAGATGGAAAATGGAAGTATTTACAGGAATCGTTTGAGCATGTTGGAGAAGCGAAAAGGTCGACCAATAACCGTGCTTTTCGAGAACCGTGCTGACAGCGACCACTATCCAGCCTTTCTGTCACAAAATTTAATGATCTTACGTGGTTGACATCATAATGAAGATATAGAAGAGGCAAGAACTCAAAATCGTTTCTTATCGTTTCATTCTAAGAAATGTGGGGACTATTTGCATATGACCAAAATTTGGGAATTCGATGTTGGGACCGTTATGGAATCCCATTACTGACATCGAGGTGCCCGAAGCGGAATTCATTATTCGATCCCGAGGTTTATCCCTTGATGAAGCAAATGGAAGGCTCATTGTGCTCGACCCTGGTGCAGTATAAATCGGTGACCATCGTGAAAAGGCGGGAAATTCCGAAGGGCACGTGGCTAGAGCTGACCAAGTATGCAAGAGTCGTACAAGTCCATACCATGCCATTAAATGGCTGTACCAGCTGTGTTTCTTTGTAATAATTACACATGTACTATGTTGAGAAAATTCATCAGACTAGGTATTTTTTTTTTCTATCTCAGGAGAAAGATTCATCACACTCAAATTTCTATCCTAGGAGAAAATTCAACATAATAGGTCTTCTATCTTAGGAGAAAAAATTCATCATACGAAGATTTCGATCCTAGGAGAATGTTCATCAAACTAGGTCTCTTTTTTTGTATCTTAGGAGAAAGATCCACCAGACTAAGATTTATATCCTAGGAGAAAGTTCATCAGACTAGGTCTTCTATCTTAGGAGAAAGATTCATCAGACTAAGATTTTGATCCTAGGAAAAAATAATCAGACTAGGTCATTTTTTATTATTATTATCTTAGGAGAAAGATTCATCAGACTATGATTGTGATCCTAGGAGAAAGTTCATCAGACTAGGTCTCTTTTTTTATTTATTTTTGGTATCTTAGGAGAAAGATTCAACAGACTAAGATTTTGATCTTTGGAGAAAATTCATCAGACTAGGTTTTCTATCGTAGGGAAAAAATTTATGAGACTAAGATTTTGATCCTAGGAGAAAGTTCATCAGATTATGTATTATTTTTTGTTATCTTTGGAGGAAGATTCACTAGACTAAGATTTTTATTGGGAGGAAAATCCACGAGACTAGGACTTTTATCCTAGCAAGACAAATAAAGGCAAAGATTTGAGAAACTTCTCTTTGTCGGCTATTTTCTTCTTTTCATTTTCTACTTTTTCCTTTTTTTTTAAAATTTTTTATCCCTTTGTTTTTTGAACTATTTTGAACCTCTTTATCTGCACTGCTTTATTCCTTCATCAACCAAAGAAAAGTTTGTCAGTTTTAAAAGGCGGTGGTCGATTTGTGGCCTTCATGTCTTTGGTAGCTTGGCTGTGTGTCCATTCTCGTTTAGTATACCGACTACATTGGTAGTTGGCTGCACTGCTAGGAGACATTGTTCTTGCTTTCAAGGGACCTTTACTTTTTGTATCAACCCAAATTGTTTTGCTCCCAATGCCATTGGTGTTTTGTGGCTCAATCAGCCTTATCCCAACTAGAGATCTTTGCTTAAGTCACATTTTTTAATATCTTGAATGACTTCCCGCTTTTTGAGAAATTTATTTCTCAGAGAGAATCACAAGTTAATTTTGCTTGCACCAAGTAGGCTGACAAGAGCCTTTTTGGGGAAGCCTTTGCATGAATTCTCAAAGCATGTTGACAGTAACAACTGAGTGTGGTAGCCAAATTTTCTTTGCGCGATTGAAAAGCGGGTAGCAGATTTTGAAATATTTTCTTACTTGTTTTGACAAGGACGGACTCAGAGTGAAAGACACTATGATGCAAAGAAACATTATTAACAAGAAATTTCCCTACCGGGAAGGATAGAAGGAAGAGTTTTTTTTTTCCTTTTCTTTTCAATAACAAGCCTTAATGATCATGACATGCATTTTGGACTTAATGTCCGATCTATCAAACTAAACTAGTCTTTCCTTTTACCATACCTACGACCTTTGAAGTCGGGCTTGCTCGTGCCAATCATTTGCATCAGCTTCACGACTCACTATCGACAAGTGATACCCCGAGTGGTTTTCACCAATAAGTCTCTCTCATTTATTTATCTCTACTTACCGTCGCCTTACAGTGCCCGTGACAGTTTTCACTAGTAAGACTCTCTCATTTTTTTCTTTTTCTTTTGTGGGTAACTTGATAGTGTTGTATGTCATGTGACAACTGTTGCTCATTCCATGCTTTCTTGGGTGAGCAACTCATAGTGTTCTATGTCACGTGACAATTGTTGCTCATTGCATGCTTTTCTTGGCATTCTTCAAGGCATATTGGGAGGTCTTTATTTGGAAGTTTTATTATAGGGTTGGGAAGAAAGATTGGCATAAAGGCTTAAAGTAGACTCAAAATGAGGGGTTGTAAACTTACAACTCTTGGAATCGACTCTTTCAAAAGTGACATAAAATATTTGCCCCAATTTCTGATATTGAGGATTTTTTAATATATATATATATATATATATATATATATATATATTATCTTATTCTTTTTTGGTTGGACCGAACCGTGTAAGGCTGCCTACGTATCCTTTTTAAAGGAATCAGGTTGAACGTAGTTCAAACATCTGACGTAAATGTTTTTTTCATCTTTCTTCTTTTTCTTTGTCTTTCTTTTTTTTTCTTTTTTTTCATTTTTCTTTTTTCTTCTCTTTTTTTTTTGTATTCAAAACAAGTTGCCCCAGCTTTTAGTTTCTGGGAGAATGGGCCTTTGACTGTTCTTTTTTTTTTTTTTTTATTAGAACTTTCTAAGAGTTGCCCCAGTTTGTATTCTTGGGGCATGGACTTTTCTTTTAATTTTTTTTTCATTTAATTTTTTTTTAATTTTGACTCTAAACTTGATTCTAAAAGAGGTTAGTCAAAGAAAATAACACAGGCTCAAAAGGGATAGAGAAGGGTATAAGTGTTTGGATAGCAAAAAAAGGGCCTCCCGTCTTCGATAACAGTAAAACATTATCTTTTCGTGATCACATCATTGATGAACATGCCTGTCTTATTGGTGTGTCATGGTCGAAAGACACTTTTCATCAATTAATATCAAACTTTCGATAAAGATTCAATAGATAAAACATCCTGAAGCCCGATCTTCATAATGTTTTGAAGGTGAATTTTACTTGACCTTAATTCTCCATGCATTTCAACTCTTTATTCATCCTCAAACGTGTCTTGTTCTCAGTTATCCAATTCAAGCTTAAATAAATTTTCTAAGATCTGGCCAAAATTCAGCAAGCATGTCATATCACTAAAACTAGCGGGCAAATAACTAAGTATGGAATGACACAAAAGGAAAAATTGTATTCGATTTGAGTAAATAACAAGACAAACAACCTAAAATCCGAGTTAACACCTAAAATAACCAGGATAGTAAAAATGGCATGAAAACAGACAAACAAGACTCACACAAATAAAATAGAGGGATAGAAGGGGTTGACTCAATAAAACAAATAAAATCTAGATCACAACCCTGAAATAACCCATATAATAAGAAAAAACGTCAAAACATGCTACCAATATTCCTTCCTAGTGAAGAGGGAAAGACTTTTCAATTTCTAAACATGACATTTAACCACAAATTTGCTCATCAGAATCATCATGGCCTTCTCCAATTTCAGTCGGCAAGTTCCGAGAGGATTCTCATACTCCATGTCACCACGCATCATCCTCACAGAGTGTGCATCATCATGTGCATGTAAAGGATTTTGCGTGATATTCTCGGTGTCACTATCTTTGATCACAATAAGTTTTTCCTGGATCATCCTTTCTATTTATCTTTTCAAATCCCGACAGCTTTCAATATTGTGCCTCTGGGAATTGGAATGGTATTCACATCTTTTAGAAGGGTCGAATCTACTTGCATGTGGGTTCACATGATTTGGAGGAATATGTGCAATCATGTCATAATGCTTTAATTTCTCAAACAAGTTTGCACAAGACTCTTCTATTGGTGTAAGATTATCTTTCAACCTTTGTTTCCATATACACCCCACGCTTGGATGTGGGTTATAGGGCACTTGAAAATTTTGTGGAGGTTGGTGGAGGTTTTGCAGTGCTGGTGCTCACCTTCCGGGGTGTCTTGATTGCTGGACAACATACTGGGGTGGAGAAATAGCGTATTGTGGGTTCTAAGGTGGAGAGTAGTGCTTAGGGGAATCATCTAAAACCAGGCGAGGCTGGTCATGCCTTTGAGATGTTCTCCTAAGACCACTTCTCGACCCTTTTGTCATCATGGTTTCTTCATTCTTCTCATTCATGTCACTAAAATTATTTGATTCAACCTGAACAGCCTGAGTTGCGACTTTGAGAACCTCTTGACTTATAAGTTTGCCTGTCTTAAGGCCATTCTCTATCATTTCTCCCATATTGATTGATTCCGAGAAGAATTTTCCCACTACGGACATCATTTTTTGACAATAATCTGGATCTTGAGCCTTAAGGAAGACAATGATTAGTTCGTGGTCATCCATAGGTGGCCTATTTCTAGCCGCTTGCTCTCTAAATTTAATAGCATATTCCCTGAAACGTTCAGTTAGTTTATTCGTCAGGTTTAAAAGGGAATTGTGGTCTAGGGCGATGTCAACCCTTGCATGTTTTTCAATTGTCATTCTAAGCTATTCACTCTTTAGGTCATTTCTTCACGTTGCCATCTTTTGAGCAGGCTTCTCAATCCTTGCAGTAAGATCAAATAGGTACAAGTGGTACTCAGAAGAATGGTACTGTTCTTTATGGGTAGCAAATTATGATTCATGACTTTTCTTCTGTAACACGGTTGGTTGTGGGATAGTGAAGACGGGCATAACAACAACGGTTGTCTGATTGGTTGTCAACGGAACACTTTGAGAGCGGGCAACAGAAGTTTCAACTGTAGTCGTACAGTTGGGATAAGGATTGAACCTAGGTTGATATTTTAAATCCCAAATCGAGGAAATTTTGACTCTGTTTAGAAAGTCTACGAAACCAGAAGACCGAGTAAGGAATTCTGTTAACCCGGGAGAAGGTGTTACGCATTCCTGATTTCCTTGGTTTGAGCGCGGTCGCTTAACAACTAATACTTGGCTTATTAATTGTTTAATTAGGTGTTTTAGAACCTATGTGAATTTTACCTTTACCGCTTTTAATTATGTGATCATTCGTGATTATGAATTTATCTTGAAATGAGTCATGCGTACGTGTACTCATTTTAATAGCCCTTAATTAATATTCAAATTATTTTGCCAAAGTAATGCGAACGTGTACCTTGGTTTTATTTTAAAACAATTGTAATTATCTCACGCGAACGTGTATACAATCACGATGATAGATTAACTCGCGCCTAAAGCATTTTAACGCGTTCATGATTTGATTCTTTTACAAGTTTGAAATCTTTGTAGGGTCAAGACCTACGGAAATCAATGGTGGAACATGAGTCAGCTTCTGCCCTTACTAAACTGGCCCTGACAGAAACTATCTTGGCTCAGATAAATTAAAGTTGATTGTAGTACAAGTAGCCCTTTAAAACAAACTAAACAGTAGGCCCAACTACTAGTTCACCAAGCTACTCCACAATCCATTAGACATTTTTTAATATTATATAATTCATTAAACAACCCCAATTCCCTTTAAATCTTGTTAATACTCATGACCCAACTATACAAAATGTGCTGACCAAGTCATCTTTTTTGCTCGAACATGTACAAATTGTTCTATCTCAAATTTAAACAGAGAAAACGCGTCTTCATACTACTACACATGACTTTAGATTCATATAAATCAAAATATATCTTTAAACCCCAAAATGCTCGACAACCAAACAACCTGATAATGAAAATGAAAAGGACAACTAATCACGAAAAACAACTAATCACAGAATTTTACTATATTGGTAAAAAAGAGCTTCACACGTGTAATAAATCTTGATGACTCAGCAGCCTGTGTGGAGAAATGAAGATACGACAGCTGGACGTGACTATATGAAAAAGTATGAGGCAAAGAGGCAAGGCAAATCACACCCACAGGTTAATTAGCTACAGAAGTCTCATACTGATTGAGAAGATGAAGAGACACGGTCAAAATGTATATGGGCAGAATAAAGGGCTGATTCAGAGATCTTTAAATTAGTGATCCACACGTTACATAACATTCACGCAACAGTTAAGGTTGATCATTGTAATGTTACATTAATGTCATAATTAGTCATTAATGCTCAATCACTGAAAATGGTAGACATTACATTAGGAGATTCCCTATATAAGGGAGTAAAATATAACTTGTAAGTGGACACATTCAAATTACTATTGCAATATACTTACTTTTTGTGCATCTTACTACTTTCCATTTACGAGTTTACTTACAATTATTAGTTTATTCTTTGGTTATCATAAACTCGTGTTCTTCTTAAAATAGCTTTGGGCAAAGAATCGAATTCTTTGGTTAAACAAATTGGTTCCGTTACCGGGAATCTGATAATCTTTGTTTTCTTTTCAAACGATATCCTATGAACTATGTCGAACTCCAACGGAAACAACCAGCAAAGGAATGGAACCCCAGTTCCATCAACTTCAGTAACCCCGCGTGGTTCAAGGGAACAATCTCCAGAAAGATCCAATAACAACAACGATAATAATGATCAAACGGTAGAACAAAATCGTGCAAAGCAAATGATTGCAGAGTATGTGAGCCAGGCTTTGCAAGAATTTGTGAGGGGATTACCAGCAACGTCACCTGCACCACTGACACCATCCCCCAATAATACCATAACCATGAAAAATCCTCAATCTGGGTTCGCAAACTAAGGATGGGCAGATTCGAAGCAAGACAAGGTGTGTCTAATAACGCGGAATTACAGACTTTATTACTAATTTTGCAGAAACATGTGAAGGAACAAAATGATCGAATTGAACAAATTCCTGGAGTACCATCTGTTATCAAAGGCATTGACATTGATAGATATTTTCAACAACCCTGGAAACCAAGCGCATCACCCGTACCTATTCCAAATAAGTTTAAAATGCCTGACGTACCTAAGTATGATTGGAAAACCGACCCTCGCGACCATGTGACTGCTTTTACCACTACAGTAAGGGCAACGACTTAACAAAAAAAGAAATTGAGTCGGTCTTAGTTAAAAACTGTGGAGAGACACTTACCAAGGGGCTCTAACCTGGTATTCTCTTCTCTCTGAAAACGCTATTGATTCTTTGCTGAGCTTGCAGATTCTTTCATAAAGGCACACTCCGGTGAACAAGAATTCCAGAAAAGGATGGAGGACATCTTTAAAATAAAACAAGGATACACGGAACTACTTCGTAAATTTGTAGACAGGTTTCAACGAAAAAGAATGCACCTACCAAGGGTTCCTGATAATTGGGCAGCCATGGCATTCACAACTAATCTAAATGACAAAAGCTCAAAAGCCACGAGGAGACTCAAGGAAAGCTTGAGAGAATTCCCAGCTACAATGTGGAACGATGTTTATAACAGGTACAATACTAAACTTCGAATAGAAGAAGATACCATTTCTCGTTCGAAAGATGAAGATTATACCAGATCCAGACGTTCATAATCATACAGGAGACCAGGTAAAAACAGGTACGATCCTTACTTGGGACCGTCGGGACATGAAACTCGTCCCAGGTTCGAAAACACAGGTCAGATTATGGACCACCAAGCATAGATGCGGGCTCGTCCTCATCTAGATCCAGAAGGGATCGAGATGAACGACCTATAGGTAATGCACGAATTGGGGATCACACCTTCAATGTAAGCACCTCCAAACTAATTTTAGTATTAAGCATTATGGGTGATAAGTTTAGATGGCCCAAAGAGATTAGATCAAACCCGAATAAGAGGAACCAAGATATCTGGTGTGAATTCAATAATGATTATAGACATAGAACTACATATTGTAGATTTTTACAAGGTGAGGTAGAAAAATTATTGAAACAGGTCTATTTGACAGAATTGTTTAGTGAAAAAGGTAAACAAGCATACATGAAGAACAAGCAGGAGCCCCAAAACCTCCATCTCCAAAACGAATCATCACCGTGATACACATAAGTGAAGAAATAAATGGAGTGGTCTGCAAAACGACCACGAAGTTCACAATTACACACGGAATGCGGGTTCGTGAAAATAAGGAAGCAGATGATATAACCTTCGATGATGCAGATATCAGCGGATTAATGCTTCCGCACAACGATTTTCTAGTAATATCCTTACTTATTCATGAAAATAACGTAAAAAGAATGTTCATTGATCCAAGTAGTTCAGTCAATATCATTTTTCTAAGTGTCACGGAAGAAATGCTATTGGGGAATCAAGTAATCCCAAAGGCACGAGCCATATCAGGGTTTGATAACTCTACGGTTATAACAAAAGAGGAAATCGAACTTAGCACTTATGATGAGGGAGTAATAAAAAATACTAGGTTCCAAGCCATCGATACTGACATGGCTTATAACGTAATCATGGGAAGGCCATGGATCCACGATATGAAAGCAATACCCTCCACCATGCATCAGGTAATTAAATTCCCCCTCTCAGTGAGGGATTCAGCAAATTAGAGGCGATCAGCAAACCGCGAGAGATATAAATTTTGTGGTACACTACAACAAAAAAGTCGAGGTGGAAGAATCAAAGGATAAGGAAGTCTCCCAAGCAGGTGGCACCGCCTAAACAGGCATGGAAGAAATTACTGCCCAATTAGGTACGGAAGGTATTACTACTGAAACAGGTACAAAAGGAAATACTCACGAGAAAGTGAAACATGTCACCATGGAAGATGCATTGGACCACACAAATGTAGATTCCAGACCAGACGTCATTCATGAACCGGAGGAAGAAGAGCACATCAAAACAACTACAGAAGAGCTCGAAGATGTTCCATTGTTTGAACAAAAACCTGAACAGAAAGTGTATATAGGCATGAGGCTGAGCTCCGGTCGGAGAGGTAATTTAATTGATAATTTAAAGGCTAACGCAGACTGCTTTGCGTGGTCCCACTTAGATATGACAGTTATCCCACTAGAAGTGTTGACTCATAAACTAAATGAAGATCTATCCTTTGTACCTACTAAGCAAAAGAAAAGAAAGCAATGACCATTCAAGAACCAAGTGGTTGACGAAGAGGTACATAAACTCTTGATGATTGGTTCGATACGAGAGGTATAATATGAAGCTGAATCTAGTAAAATGCGCTTTTGGCATATCATCAGGTAAATTATTGGGTTTCCTTGTATAAAAAAGGGGAATAGAGGTAAATCCTGATCAAATTAAAGATATAGAAGAAATACTTGATGTACTTATAAACAAAAAAGATGTCCAAAGAATAACAGGAAGAATTGCAGCCTTAGGAAGAATTATATCCAAATCTTCCGAGAAAAGTTTTAAATTCTTTGCAGTTCTCAAAAAGCAAAATAGGTTTTAATGGACTAAAGAATGTCAACAGGCTCTCAAAGACCTAAAAGCTTATCTTTCAAAACCTCTGTTACTGTCAAAGCCCAGGGAGGGGGAGAGGCTATACGTCTACCTTGTTATCTCGGAAATTGCTGTAAGTGCATTATTGGTAAAGGAGAATAAAGGTAAACATTCTCCTATTTATTATGTAAGCAAGACATTAATAGATGCTGAAACTAGATATCCACATCTAGAAAAGTTAGTTGTAACTATAATCATGGCATCTAGAAAATTAAGGCCATACTTTTAATGTCATCTAATCACAGTTGTGACCTCGTATCCATTAAGAAACATACTGCATACACAAGAACTATCAGGACGACTAGCCAAGTGGCCATAGGATTAAGTGGACATGAAATAATGTATCAGTCTAGGACTACAATCAAGTCTCAGATCTTAGCTGATTTGGTCGCTAAGTTTAGTATTACCATTGTCCCTAAAGTGGAAAAAGAGTTACAACTTTTCAACGGTGCTAATCCGGGTCTATGGAGCCTATTTACTAATGGATCTTCCAATATAAAAGGTGCCAACTTAGGCATAGTCTTAATATCACCCCGCAGGTGAAAAGACACGACATGCCATCAAATGTTATCCTATAACTAACAATGAAGCAGAGTACGAAGTTGTTATTGCAGGATTAGAACTCGCACGAGAGCTTTTAATCGAGCAATTCATAATCAAAAGCGACTCCCAACTGAGAGTAAATCAGATACAGGGAACTTACATCGCTCGAGAAACTCGAATGCAACAATATCTAGAAAAGGCACGAGAGCTCGTGAGACAATTCAAAACATGGAATGTAGTACAAATACCCAGAGAGGAAAATGCAGAAGCAAATGCATTATCTTACCTCATAGTAGTCGCGGAAGTAACAAACACAGACAATTCAATTATCGTTCGTCTATTCCATTCATCGATCGACCAGGGTAGAAAAGAGGTAACTTTCAACAATTTAACTTGGGACTGGGGAAACGAAATCCTAAATTTTTTTGTAGAATGGAACTTTACCTGAAGACAAGAAAACATCTCAAGCACTTCGCCACAAAGCTGCACGGTACTGCCTCATTCGCAACTCATTATATCGCAAGATGTTCGGAGGGCCCCTGGCAAAACGCCTCGGACCTAACCAAACAGAGTTTGTGATGAAAGAAGTCTACAAAGGACACTGTGGAAATCACTCATGGGCGAGATCCTTAGTGTAAACCCTAATCAGAGCTTGATAATATTGTCCTAAGATGGAAGAAGAGGCCGAGAACATCGTATCCAAGTGCGCCAGGTGCCAATGGTTTACCAATAACATGCATCGACCAGCTAAATTATTATATCCAATAATATCCCCATGGCCCTTCGTGAAATGGGGTATGGACATAGTGGGACCTCTTCCCACCGCTAAAGGTCAGGTATGGTTTTTGCTCGTGCTAACCGACTATTTTACAAAATGGGTAGAGGCAGAAGCGTTCAAATAGGTGCGAGAAAAGGAAGTTAAAAGTTTCTTATGGCGAAACATAATATCCCACTTTGGGATACCAAAGGAGAACGTGTGTGATAATGGTCCACAATTCATAGGCTCGCAAATCATAGAATTCTTCGAAAGCTGGAAAATTAAACGGATCACTTCAACGCCATACCATCCCGTGGCTAATGGTCAGGCTAAGTCAACGAATAAATTCATCATCAACAATCTAAAGAAGCGGCTAGATAGAGCCAAAGGAAACTGGCGCGATGAGTTACCAGTGGTACCATGGGTATACAGAACAACTTTAAAAACAGCCACGGGAGAAACTCCGTTCGCACTTATCTATGGCTTAGAAGCCTTAATACCCGTGGTGATTGGCGAACCAAACATAAGGTTTACAACAACCATAGAGGAAGCAAATGACAATGCATTGGGGACCAATCTGGACCTGCTCGAACCACGGAGAGAAGCAACACTAATACGGATGGCAGCTCAAAAACAAATCATAGGGCGTTATTATAACCATAAAGATCATCTCAGGTACTTCAAGATTGGGGACTTGTTCCTCAAAAAATTCATTCAATCAACGAAAGAAGCAGGCGCAGGAAAGCTAAGTCCAAATTGGGAAGGATCCTACAAAGTCCGAGGCATAGCTGGGAAGGGCGCCTACGATCTGGAAGCTATGGACGGAAGAATCCTACCAACAAGTTGGAATTCCATCCAATTTTATTTTGAACATTTAAAATTTTACTAACCTTTTTAGACGATAGGCATAAAGCTAAACCTTCACCAGATGATGATATTAGACCTGCAAAGACGCGAGGAAGTAACTAAATTTCTGGTCTAGGGTTACACTTTCTGATGGACGTTTTAAAGGGTTAAGAAGTCATCATCTAAAAACTATAAACCTTCGAGTCCCGTAAGTTTTTCCT
This sequence comes from Nicotiana knightiana, assembly GCA_005239525.1. NCBI lineage: Eukaryota > Viridiplantae > Streptophyta > Magnoliopsida > Solanales > Solanaceae > Nicotiana > Nicotiana knightiana. Next base: position 63,021 of record ML429008.1, on the reverse strand, counting down.
TTTCAGGAAAAGGACCACAAGGAAGGAATATTAAAGTGCTCAAGATTTCATTCTTCAACGATCAAACACTTGGGGGACTATACAGTATGGAAGGAAAAGACGAAGCAAAAAAAACACTATCAAAAAGGTCAAAGCTTGAAGCCTGAAGATCCATCTAGCCAACAAGTCAAGTGATATGAGAAAAATTGAAAGAGCCAAAGACTTAAACACAAATCTTAATCCAAAAAACCTTCGAATATTTTCAGGATAAAAGGCAAAATATTAGCTGCGAGGAAGAAATGCGCATCTTTGTACTTATTCAAAAGGTCAGACTGTTGTAACTAAAAACAATTACGAAATATTTGTACTCATATAACTGTTATAAAAAAAACAGTTACGGATGTAAGAGCAATTCCCTCATGCTTATTGAAAAATGTTATTAAACAAAAACAGTTACAGGTGAAAACCCTAACTTGAATAAAAACTGTTACGAACGAAAAACAATTGCTCTCTTGTGTTAACTCGAAAAAGCTGTTACATACGAAAAACAGTTACGAAATACAAGTGTATGTCAAATTTGTTAAAAGAAAACAGTTGCAACATGAGTTTTAGACGATAATAAAACACACGTAAAATATTGTGAAATTTCAAACAAAAAAAAAATTTCTTCAGAAACATTCTTAAACATATGAAAAATTCCTATCACTCTATTGCATTATTACACCTTTATGAAGTTGAGACGTGTTCTTCATTAAGTGTCGATCAAAAAAGGTCCCTCTTTCATAAATTATGCCTACTACAAAAAGGCACACATTTAATATGACACCGTGCCTATTACGAAAAGGTACGAGTAATTTAAAGCATTCTATATGCAAAACTCAGAGGTAAAACTAAAACCTCGAAAAATAAAGCATGAAAAATACTTAAGGAGTGAAACAAAAACTCAATGGAAAACAAAAGTCATACTCGCATTAATATATTAAATGGCTAAGTAAAAACTATGTATTAAGTTATATTTAGCCGTATAGAATTTTTTATACATTGAGGTGCCCTTAAGTTGTCATTTGGGGACTTTAAAGAGTCCAAATTTACCCCCGATAGGGCTGGGGATAACCACCAATTGAGACAAAAAAAAAAGGGAGGAACCAACTTCTTAAACTTCATCAAAAGGGGGGTTGACTTCACTAGCATAAGGAGCAGGAGAGGCTTGAGACGAAGAGACATGAGCATCAAGAGCCTCACCTTCAGGTGAAGAGAGATTATGACCTTGTTGAGCCTTCTCAATGGACTCCTTGATTTTTACAATTTCAGCATTAAGGTAAAAATTCTCTAGGCTCATTTTAGTTAATGTGTCGAGGCGACAGTTCATATACGCCCAACTAACATCGACAGCTGTCGTGTCTTCAAGAGCTTCGTAATCTGTCTCCCATAACATAACTTCAGCTCTTAGTTCATCCCTGTCACTCACAGCAGCATCATTAGAGGCCCTGTAAAGAGCGAAAGACATTTCCAGGAATTGAACTTTCTCCAAAGAGTTGCGGAGATCCTCTTGGGTCTGAGTAAGATATTTCACTAGTTTGCCCGAATACTCCTCCTTTTGGTCTAGTAAGGCCTTCAAATTCCTGACCTCTTCAGGGGCACGAGACAACCACTCCGCGAATGAGGACTCTAGGACGCTCTTATCCATGTCTGCCTGATCAGAGGATGCCTTCTCAACAGCCAAATCTGCCGTCATGACCCTCACCTGCTGCTCCAAGGTATATTTTTCTTCTTCTACAGCCTCCATGTTGAGCCTTAAGCTTTCATGTTGTACCTTCCATTTACCTGCTTCAGCGTGCCACTCATTTACTTCCTACTCCGTATGAGAAATCCTTTTCATAAGCTTTGTGCTAATAAGATTGATCTGCAAAAGAAAGCCAATTAGATATGGTAAATGTACAAGAACGAACACAAGAAAATGTATTTTACGTTTAAAAAAGTATGCACGATTTCATTAGCCCATGTGAGGGAACTGTGGCTATCCAACTTAGCTCTCTCTGTAGAGCCTATCAACGGTTTCAACAACACATCAGGCTGGCCAGACTTTTTAAAGAGACTACCCTCTACTGGAACTTCTATCATCACTTGCCTTATCACTCCGCTGGAAGACCCTGCTTCTGTAACAGAATGCACGAAAGCCGGTAGAGATGCAGGAGCTACAAGCGAGGAAATTTGTGGGGCAAAAAAATCCAGGGGAGAGGAAGCAACAACAGGAGCAGGGATAGCCATGGGAGCATGAGAAATAACTGGAATAGTTGAAGGGAGTTCTATAAGAGAAGGAGATAAAATAGCCAAGGGAGCTTCATTAGAAATCAAACCAAAGCCTTCACGTAACAACTGGCCAACAGATTCACGCACGGGAAATGTAGTAGCATCCTCAGAGGCAGAAAGTCCAACTTCATGCACGGAAGGCACAATGACAGGTGTAGACTCGCTGTCTGAGACCACCTTCCTTCTGCGTGACCTATGAAAAAAAGTGCCCTTCTCTTCCTCCTCTTCTCCCAAGGTCCTTGACCCACCGACTTTTCTCTTTGATGAACAAGAGCCTGAAATGATCTTCTAGGCCTGAGCCAGGGATAACTTGGGAACAAACGCGGATGCAGAAACTCCACGAGCAGGAAACCCTGCCAGAAAGAAAGGGTTAAATAATTCTCAAAAGGATAAACAAGTACAAACAAAAAACTTCACTTAACATGAGTCTTAACTCCCCAACCAAACCAATTACAGTACTTCCATGAACGTTCTTCTAACGGAGCGATTAACAAAAACTTTCCTACCCAATCTCTGAAACCGGAGACATTCTCAATGGTTCCCATGATTGCTGCAAAAAGAAGAAACAACTGCAATATTGATAAAATATTTAAAGCAAAAAAGCAAGGAATTTGAGCAAAAATGTACTCACGTGCAAAATTCCACTTCTTAGGGAAGGGAAGATTCTCTTCACCTACTAAACCAGCAGTAGGAACAGCAACATACCAAAGAAACCAACATCGATCCTTATCATCTTCAGAAGTCACTAACACCCTTTTACTCCTAGTAGCTAGGGTAAAAATTCCCTGACAGAACAAAATTAGGGAATAGAGGTGAATAAGATGATGAAAGGTAAAGGGGATCGAAGCTAAAGTATCCAAATATCTAAGACATGCAACAACTCGCCATACAAGAGGACCGACTTGTCCAAAGTAAATTTTGAAAAATCAACAGAACTCGATGATTACTCGGTCGATGGGAGGCTTGAACCCTAATGTAAAGGGACATGTATAAATAAAAGAATGACCCGTCTTATACGAGGAATTAAATATTCCTCTTATAAAGGAATGCCTCGTCCTTTGATTACTGTTTGGAACGATTACAAGAAAATTGGAACTCCAATAACAGTCCCTGCGTATAAGAGGAATTAGAACTTCAGTGAGTTAGGTAGGATATTTGTCAACACTATCAGGAGACGGCAATGAAGAAACATGTTCTCTAAGGTCGTGACTATCCCTAGCAAAGGTGAACTCCGCAAGTACTATTTCATCGACCCTCGGTTCGCGCAAAGGTTTGTGACGTTCTCTACCTTTGGACGAAGATCTATAAGCCCTAGCCCTCGGAGAAGTTAAAGACCTATAAGAGGGACGAAAAGTAATTTGAGAAGAGGAAGAACCCCTTGAAGGAGTAGAACCTAAGATCCTCAATGTTTATGAATCTCTTAGACTGGTTTGAAGAAGACATATCTACAAAGGCAAGGAAAAGGTTCTTTACAAATAAAGTTTGAAAGTCAGAAGAAGAGAAGAAAAAGGGGTATTTATACTCGAAGACAACCGTCAAAAAATGGAAAAAAACAATGATGTGAAAGCCATAATTGAAGATGTCACTTTGTGACTGATGCAGCCGCACGAAAGCCTTAAAAGACGTTGAACAATTACAAAACCAACACGGGAATGCCATGTGGTATAAGAATTAAATGGAAGTGACAAGCGACGCTTACGTACAGAAAAAGATGCAATGATTCGAGTGAAGCGGCGGCAAAATATTCCCTCCATAAATGAGTATCCACTTACCAAATATTAAATTGATAAATAAATGGTGAGTGGGGGGATTATCTTTATTGGTATAAAAGAGCTTCACACGTTTAATAAATCTTGATGAATCATCAGTCTACGTGGTGCAATGAATATACGACAGGTAGACGGGACTCTATGAAGAAGTATGAGGCAAAGAGGCACGACAAATCACACCCACGGGTTAATTAGCTACCGAAGTCTCAACCTGATTGAGAAGATGAAGAGACACGGTCAAAATGTATCTGGACAGAATAAATTGAAGATTCAGAGATCATCAAATTAGTGATCCATGTGTTACACAACATTCACGCAACAGTTACGGTTGATCATTGTAACGTTACATTAATGTCATAACTAGTCATTAATTCTCAATATCTGAAAAGGGTAGACGTTACATAAGGAGATTCCGTATATAAGGGAGTAAAATATAACCTATAAGTGGACACATTCGAAATACTATTGCAATATACTTGTTTTTATACATCTTACTACTTTCCAATTATGAGTTTACTTACAATTGTTAGCTTATTCTTTGGTTATCAGATATCCATGTTCTTCTTAAAATAGCTTTGGGAAAAGATTCTAATTATTTGGTTAAACAATTACGATGAAAATTCATTCTAAACAAAGTCAACAAAGAACTACATTTCAAAGAGATATGACTGGAGTGCAATAAATATTACTGAAATGGAAAACAAACGGACATTTGAGGTGAAAAAATTGCTTCACTATATTGATAAAAAGGAAATCTCCAAGTTTGAATTACAGTAGGAATGTGCCGGCTACAACTCAAAGGATAACAAGATGTCGAATAGTCTCGATGGAAAACCTCACTGAAAAATTAAACACCAACCATATCTGCTTTTGTATAACCCATAGTCACCAAAATAACAAAAAATTAGAGGAAAACACTGACGAGAGACCAAACCTGATTTCATCAGCATTAATGGAGGCCACCAGAGTTTCTCTTTTCCGGTCAGATCTAGATCCGACCAGTTTTTGTCCTTGTTCTTGTGCACCAACCTAAACGATGAGGCTACTCTACGATATCGATGCAGTAGCGCCAACACTTGAGTGTTCTGGCCAGATCTGTTGTCGGTGGCATCGCCAATCACCAGTGATAAATTGTGGTGAAGCAACAACTCGAATGACGCGACTGAAGTGGGAGCGGCTAGCTTCTATCTTGGTTGTGGTCGTTCATGGCGGAAAATTGGGGGTCAATTGTGATGTGGTATGCAGAAGATTTTTTTGAAAGGAGGTGAGTCGTTTTCCGGCCACTTAGTCGGCGATATGGTGAGAGAGATAGAGAAGGCTGGCGGCGGTCTTAGATGGAGGTGGTGAGGTGGGCGGCTCTCTTGTGCGTGTGAAATGATAGTGAAGAAGAAGAGTTGTTGTTAGGGTTTCAAGAAGGTGAAAAATGACTAAGTTCTTTTTACATTAGGGTGTATGGATATAGGAATTAGGTCTTATTCTAGGGTTTTTGGGAAGGTGAGGTTTTAAAGAGGGGGAATTCGGTTGGGCCTGAGATTTTGGGCCCTAAAATTGGGCCAATTTCAAACAAGAGGCAAATTTTATCTTTCAAAAATAGGCACCTTAATACTAATTAAATTGTTTTACCAAAACGAGCTAATTAGCATTTTAACTAATTGAATAAACTAATTGATTAAAGCTAATGTATATTTTTTGTGATTTTCATGTATTAATCTAGCAATTAGAGAGTAATTAATTCCAAAAATGCAAATTAAACATAAGATGGCATGAGATGAAAATGTGACAAATTTTTATGACTTTTCAACCATTTTAAAATATTGAACATGCATGAAAATGCAACTACATGCATACAATCAATTTAAAAGAAAATCCTAAAATTCTTTAAACTCAACAACAAATAGGAAAAAACTATGTTTTGTGGATTTTGTAGGACTGTTTTTCAGTAGGGCAAAAATTAGGTGCTCACAGATTCTTCAGCTGAGCAGCAGTCAGAGCCTCCAGTAGCAGCTCCTACGAGGGGTAGAGGTCGAGGCCGAGGCAGGGGCAGGGCTCAGCCCAGCGCCCGAGCAGCAGCGCCAGCCGTGGAGCCTCAGGTAGAATTCGATGAGGCGGTTCTAGCTCAGACTATTCCTGCCAGACCAACTCAGGTCCCGCAGGGGTTTATTGCCACCCTAATGCTTTAGGATGCTTTGGTCCAATTGATGGGCCTTATGGAGAGTGTGACCCAGACTGGCGCACTCCCCATGGCACCCGCCATATCTCAGGCTAGAGGAGGAGCCCAGACTCCTGCTACTCATACTTCGGAGCAGATGGCCAACCTGGTGATGGGCCAGCTATGTCTTATGAGGCTTTATAGAGACTGGATAGGTTTACCAAACTCTTTCTAGTTCATTTCAGTAGTGCTACTTCAGAGGATCCCCAGGAGTATCTTCACAGTTGTCATGAGGTTCTTCGAAACATGGGTATATTGGAGACCAATGGGGTCGACATTTCTGCCTTTCGGATGACTGGTTCTGCCATGAAATGGTGGAGGGATTATTTGTTGACCAGACCAGCTGGGTCGCTTGCTCCTAGAGAAGTTTCTGCCTATCACCTTGGGAGATGAGTGTCGCCGTCAGTTAGTGTCTCCAGCAGGGAAGCATGACTGTTACTCAGTATGAGACCCATTTTGTGGATTTGGCCCGTCATGAAATTCTTCTACTTCCTACTGAGAGAGAAAGGGTGAGGAGGTTTATTGAGGGACTTTCTCATACTATTAGATTACAGATGGCTAAGGAGACATGGAGTAAGATTTCTTTTCAGGATGCGGCCAATGTCGCCAGACGAGTCGAGATGGTCCTTGGATAGGGACATCAGAGGTCAAACCGGAGTCCTTTTCATTGCAGTGGATTCAACGAGACCTCATCCGAAGGCAGGGGTAATTTTGGTAGAGGCCATCCTCCCAGGCCATTCCATTTAGCGCTTTAGGCATCCCACAGTGCTTAAGGGAGTCGTGGTTCTTATGTTCCTCCTTCTAGGTAGCTAGCCTAAAGTGCTTCACCATCTCCTATAAGTGCACCTCCTCTTAGTTTCCATAACCACAGTATCAGGATGGATGTTTCGAGTGTGGTGGTTATGGGCATAACAGGAGGACTTGTCTAAGGTTATTGGGTGTTCCGCCACAGCATCAAAGTTCTCCTGCCAGGATTTCAGCACCAGCTTCTGCAACGCCTGCTCAGCCAGCCAAAGGCAGGGGTCAAGCAGCTAGAGTTAAGGGCCAGACAGCTAGAGGTGTAGCTCAGGGTCTTAGAGGTGAAGGCCCGCCAACTAGAGGTTTTTTGAGGGATATGGTTCAAGGTGGTAGGGCCCAATCCCAATGTTATGCTTTTTCCACCAGACCTCAGGCTGAGTCATCCAATGCGGTTATTACAGGTACTATTTCAGTTTACAGTAGAGATGCTTCAATTCTACATGATCGGGGGTCTACTTACTCCTATGTGTCCTTTTATTTTACTTCATATTTGGTTGTTCCTCGTGATTCTTTGAGTGCCCCTGTATATGTTTCCACACATGTGGGGGATGCTATTGTTGTATACCGTGTATATCGTTCGTGTGTGGTCACTATTGGGAGTCTTGCGACTAGTGGAGATCTTCTACTCCTCGATATGGTTTATTTTGATGTTATATTGGGTATGGATTGGTTGTCACCCTATCACGCTATATTAGATTGTCACGCCAAGACAGTGACTTTAGCCTTGTCGGGGTTGCCTCGATTAGAGTGGAGACGTACTCATGGTCATTCTACCAGCAGGGTTATTTCTTATATGAAGGCTCGACGTATGGTCGAAAAGGGGTTCGTGATTCTTGTGTGGAGGTTCCTTCTATGGATTCTATACCTGTTGTTCATGAGTTTCAAGAGGTATTTCCTGTAGACCTGCCGGGGATGCCACCTGACAGGGATATTGATTTCTATATTGTTGACCCAAGTCTGTTCATGGTTTTGAAGATTGAGAAGTGCCTACCATGTTGAACTAGGTGCATCAAGGCAAACATCTGGAACGAAGCAATTGGCACAAGAACTGTACATGCACAGGAGATAAATGGGATATGTGAATTATCTATGAACTAAGAGGTTGTCTCCTAATACGAAAAGGTTGCAAATTGATAAGCAGTTAGAATTCAAGTTCAGGAAGGACAGAAACAAAGGAAGGAAGTTGAGATAAACACAAACTCTTCGACCAAGGAAGAGTTGCATTAGAACTAGACAAGAACATCTTAACTTTTGGCGCAATATAATGTTGAAGTATTCCTACTGAAGAATAATTCGCACACAAACAGAATTGAAGCAAGAACTGAAGGCAAAATTACCAGAGAAATTTTGCATGCAGAATCCTTGTGCGATACAAAGGCTACTGACCAGCTAGAAGAACCAATTCCATCAGTTTGTCTTCCGAGTCTAGTTGGTTGTAGTAGGTGATTTAATATTGTATCTTTCAGCTTTATTCGAAGCACTTGTAATAGGTACACATTGTTCAAGTTAGAGTTAACTTGAAGCTTGTCGCAATTAGCTAGAGGCTAGGTTGCTACAAAGGGATTAGAGTTAGTCATTAGGTTTACAAAAGACTTTATTTTGTAAATGTTGTTTGGCTCACACTTGTAGTGAAGAGTTTGGGAAAATCCTATTGAGGAGTAGGTCGTAGTTTTTCACCTTTTGAGCCAGGTCTTTTCCACGTAAAAATCTCTGTGTTTTGATTTTACTGCATTTATTATTCCGCACTAGTAGAAGTTGGAACACCAAGAAGAACAAGGTTTTTTTTATTGAGACATCACTCAAAAAATTGGACACTACACAAATCACCCCCCCCCCCCTCTTGTGTGGTATTGACATATAAAACATCAATTGTTATCAGAGCAGTTTATCCCCAAAAAGGTTAATACCTTGGAAAAGATCAAAATGAGTGCACCACCTGGAAACTGGGAGGGTCAATCAACTGCAAGGCCACCACTCTTTAATGGCCAGTATTACTCTTAGTGGAAGACAAGATGAAGGACCGCCTGATTGGAGAAGACTATGAACTCTCGGACATAGTCACTAACGGTCCTCTAGCTACCATGATGAAGACTGTTCAAAATATAGATGTACCAAAGACTAGAGCTGACCGCACTGCTGAGGATCTGGAGAAATGGGAGAAGAATGCAAAGGGCAAAAAGTGGCTAGTGTGTGGACTAGGTCCAGACGAGTACAGCAGAATCCAAAGCTGCACTACTGCCAAAGAGATCTGGGATACCTTGCAAGTAGCCCATGAAGGAACACCTCAGGTAAAAAGGTCAAGAGGTACTCTACTATACTCTCAGTATGAAACCATCACTATGAAAGAAGGAGAGATTATCCAAGATATGTACACAAGGTTCACAACCTTGACAAATGAACCGAAGTCTCTTGGAAGAGTCATTCTTGAAGAGGACATGCTTGAGAAGATCCTGACAAGGGTCTTACCTATTTCCTGGGAAAGCAAAATCACTGCTATCCAGGAATCCAAAAATATGTCAACCTTGAGATTGGATGAGCTGATTGGAAACCTCACTGCCTATGAACTCAGAAGGCAGACAATGAATATGGATGGTCCAAAGAAAGAGAGGAGTCTAGCATTAAGAATCACTGAGGGAGTAGATCAGGAGGAAGATGAGATGGCCATGATTACCAAAGAATTCAGAATCTTTCTCATGAGGAAGAAGGGCATCTATAGGAGAGGAAACTACAACAACGCAAAAGCTCTAGAAAGGCCAACCAATGAGGGATGCTACAAATGTGGTAAGACTGACCATCTCATCAAAAGGTGTCCTCAGTGGGAAGTAGAATGGAAAAAGGAGATATATTAAAGAAGGAACGTGAAGAAGGAACAGGTCCAATCCAAGAAAACCACAACAAAGGCTATGCTTGTTGCTTGAGGGGAATGTTCAGATGAGGAATCAGAAGATGGGGAGAATGAAGATCAGGCGCTCATGGCAATTGGAGAATGTGATGAGGAATCACATGAATAACCATAGGTAGGTATCTCCTATATTAAAAACAAAGTAAAGTTCCTATCTAAGGAAAACTTTCTAAGTTGCTACTTGATTTTGATGGATGATTCCGAAGAAACAACCAAAGAGAAGGAACAACTCTATACAGGATGTGAAATGCTAAAAGCAAAATGCATGAACCTGGAAATCAAACTTAGTGAACCTGAAAATAAAAACAATGTCTTGTGTAACACGGTTCATCCACTTGAAACTAAGATTCTAGAACTAAAATCTGAAAACTTAAAGTTAAAGCTAAGATCCAGTAAAAAGGTTGTTTATCATTCTCATATCATATTTGAAGAAAATGTGGGAAAACTAAAATATAAGTTGTATGCCAAGGATGAACAGATAATAACTCTTAAAGAACAACTTGGCAAATTCAAACATGAATTAGATAGAACGTGTAAATGGAATAAATCCTTTGATGCCTTGATATGGCTTCAAGAGAATCATAGTATCATCCAGAGAGGGATTGGATTTGGGAGTCAATTACCCAAGTGGGATCCCAAAATCAAGCATCTCACTCTCCCTGAGAATAAAATCTGCGCCCATTTTGGTAAGACTGTCCACTACAAAATTTAGTGTACTGCAAAAGAGCAGGCCAATCGAAGAAATGAGAGTTTTGTTAAAAGGAAAAATTGGCTACCAAATTGGGCTAGAAAAAGCTTGATTCATCCATTCTCTCATAGAAAAGGACCCAAACTAGTTTGGGTTCTTAAATCTAACCCCTGATTCCTTTTTGCAAGTTCAAGTGAGAGGAGGCATCCAAATTTGGTATTTGGATAGTGGTTGCTCAAAGCATATGAAAAGGAACATGGAACAGTTCCTTTCACTTGAAAGTCTCAAAAGAGGAAATGTCTCATTTTGAAACGGAAAAATAGGTGAAATTATTGGGGTTGGTAAGGTAGGTAAGGATGACACATGATCCATTGAATAGGTGTATCTTATAGATGGCTTGAAATATAGCCTGATCAGTGTGTCACAACTGTGTGACAGAGGTAACCTGATTGCCGTTACTTCCACCAAATGTTTTGTGATTAACCTGCTTACTGACAAGATTGTTTTGCAGGGAAAAAGAATGAATAACATCTATGTAATAGACTTGTCCACATTGTCTGAAAATGAACACTGCCTAAGTATGTTTGACAGTGATCCCCTCCTGTGGCACAAAAGACTTGGTCACGCAAGTCTAAATCAGCTAAACAAACTAGTCTCTAAAGGCTTAGTGGTAGGGATCCCTAAAGTTAAGTTCAAGGAAGACAAATTTTGTGAGGCATGTGCAACGGGAAGCAGGTAAGATCTTCTTTCAAAAGTAAGAAAATGGTCAGTACCACCAGGACGTTGGAAGTGGTTCACATGGACCTATGTGGTCTTATGAGAACTTTGAGCGGAGGTGGTAAGAAATGTGTAATGGTGCTAGTTGATGACTATTCAAGGTTCACTTGGACCTAATTTCTAACATATAAGGATGAAGCATTTGATATGTTAACCTCATTTGTTAAGAAAACTCAAAATCAGTTAGGAAATCAACTAGCATCAATAAGATCTGATCATGGTACTGAATTTGAGAATGCAAAGTTTACTGATTTCTATGATGAACATGGTATCAATCACAATTTTTCTACCCCTAGAACCCCACAACAAAATGGGGTTGTTGAAAGAAAAAATAGAACTCTTGAAGATGGCAAGAACCATGCTTTTTCTAGCAAACTATTTCATATCTTCTGGGAAGAAGCAATGAATACTGCATGATATATAATAAATAGATGCATGACCAGGCCTCTGGTAGAGAAAAATCCTTATGAATTACTTAAAAGGAGAATGCCCAACATATCTCACTTTAGGGCTTTCGGATGCAAGTGCGTTGTGTAGAATAATGGAAAAGATTCCCTAGGAAATTTTGATCCCAGAAGTGAGGAGGGAGTATTTTAGGGATATTCATCACATAGAAAAGCTTATAAAGTGTATAATAAAAGAACTATGTGTGTAGAAGAAAGTGTACATGTTGTCTTTGATGAAAATAACACTCTTGATGAGAGACAAGAACCAGAAGATGAAGAGCTTGGACTGCTGAGAAGCAGTGAAAACATTGAAGCAAACATGGCAGATGAAACAGGTGATGGATCATGTCCAACCACCCCAAGCAACACGACAGGGGGAACTCAACATGTGAACCTTGGCCCTGATACTGTTCCACAACAACAGGACACCATGGAACTATCCAGAAGTGAACATTTGTTTCTCAAACCACACATATACCAGAGTTCTCACCCTCTTGAGACCATCATAACAGAACATGTGGAATCAAAACAGGATCCTCTTTGAAAAATTTGTGTGCGTTTGATGCATTTCCATCTTTGATTTAACCAAAGAACATTGATGAAGCCATACGGGATGCTGACTGGGTAAATGCCATGTAAGAAGAGCTGAATCAATTTGAAAGAAGTCAAGTGTGGCACTTGGTACCAAGACCACTAGAGAGATCAGTGATTGGCACAAAGTGGGTCTTCAGGAATAAGCTTGATGAGGATGGAATTGTTACAAGAAACAAGGCTAGACTGGTTGTTCGAGGGTACAATCAAGAAGAGTGAATTGACTATGATGAGACCTTTGCCCTTGTGGCAACACTAGAGGCAATCAGACTTCTTATAGAATTTGCTGCACACATGGAACTCACTCTCAATCGGATGGATGTTAAGAGTGCCTTCCTCAATGGCTATATGAAGGAAGATGTATTTGTCAGACAACCTCCAGGTTTGAAAGAAAGGAATCACCTCACAATGTATACAAACTTGACAAGGCTCTTTATGGTCTCATACAACCACCAAGAGCATGGTATGAGCATCTATAAAAATTCCTTCTAGAACATGGATACAAACGAGGTAAAATTGACAGCACCTTGTTCATAAAGGAAAAAGGTAAAGAACTCCTGGTTGCGCACATATATGTGGATGATATCATGTTTGGGGCGACTTCTGAAAAATTGAGTAAGGAGTTTGCTATACTTATGGAGAGTGAGTTTGAGATGAGTATGATGGGTGAGCTAAACTTCTTCTTAGGCTTGCAAATCAAGCAAAATTCAAATGGAACGATGATCCATCAACAAAAGTATGTGAAAGAATTGCTCAAGAAATTTAAAATGGATGACTCAAAGGAAATAGACACCCACATAGCGAAAACTATAAAATTAGATGTGGATGAACCTGGTTCATCAATTGATCAGAAGTTATACAGAGGGATGATTGGGTCTCTATTATATCTCACTTCCAGCAGACCTAATATTGTGTTCAGTGTAGGACTGTATGTTAGGTTTCAGGCAAATCCAAAAGAGTCCCATCTAACTGCAGTGAAGAGAATTTTGAGATATCTTAAAGGCACCACTGATTTGTGCCTTTGGTATCCTAAAGGTAGTAATTTCGACCTTGTAGGATATGTTGGCTGATTATGCAGGTTTCCTTGTTGACAGGAAAAGTACTTCAGACATGGCTCACTTTTGGGCTCCTACCTTGTGTCTTGGGCCACCAAGAAACAAAATTCAGTAGCCTTGTCTACTGATGAGGCTAAATATATGGCTACAGCCTTATGCTGTGCTCAGTTGCTATGGATCAAGAAACAACTCATGGACTTTGGTATAGAGGTTGGATGCATTCCTATTCTCTATGAAAACACTAGTGCAATAAGTATGACGAAGAACCCGGTTCATCATAAAAGAACTAAGCACATAGATGTTAGACACCATTTCTTAAGGGATAACTATGAAAAGGGAATGATCTCAATCGAATTTTGTGCTAATGACCAACAAATTGCAGATATCTTTACGAAATCACTAAGTAGGGAGAATTTTTAGAAAAAACCAGCTTGAATTAGGGATGATTAAGATCACTTAATTGATAAAAATAAAAAATAAAAAATAAAAAATAAAAAATTTTTGGCTAGAAACACTAACATAGATAATCGACCAGACTAATCATTTCTCAGCATCATGACATTACTGTCATACTCTCTTGCCATGTATTAATATGATTCCTTGGTTTCTAATGATGTTTCTCTCTCTTTGTAAATTGAGGCAAATTAAAGACTTTAACACGATGAACCTGGTTCATCCCTATTGGTTCATCTGACTGACAAGGTACTTGCTTATCTCCATACAATTATTGAATTAATTACAGTCACACATGAGCAGGATTCTATCTATATTTGGTTCATTTCAAATTCTTTGTACTAATCCCTAAATGAACCCGCTCCAAGAAGTCCCATCGGTACTCAATTAGCCTGGAGCTAGGGAACTCTTAATTGTCTAATCAATGACACTCCTACATCTATTAGACTCCCACTTGAGTAAATGTTCTTCCCGTTGTAAAATTAATAGCCATATCTAATAAAAGGGCCATCATTACCTCCCTTCTTAATAACATAATAAGTCGAACCACCATCTGCTTCATCTTCCTACACAAACTCTGATCATGAGGAAGAAAATTCCAGTCCTAATTCTACTTAAGTTTACAGTTCACACTCACCAAACAAATCGTCATCTCCCCAAAACCCTCCAGTTCATAAACCCACTCCTGAACCCATACCTAACCCTCCAGCCCACAGGACACGAAGAGTAAAAGTTTTGGCCAGAAAATCAGTTCCTTCTGGCTCTCGTGCAAAATTCTTGGAGGAAATTATTAAAGCCAGTGATGTTCATATGTCTAAATCTTCAAGTGAATCCTTCACATCCTCTAATGAGGATGAATCACCAGGTTCATCCAGTTCTGAGCAAGGTAATATTGAAGTTGGATCTGAAATTGCTACTACTGAAAACATGTTTCTGTTGGTTGGGTCAATTGTTGATGTAGAAGTTCCAGATAGGCAACGAAAACTGGGAAAAAATCTTGAGAGGCAGGGAGAAGGAGGTTTGGTAAGGGGATCTGGGGAGGATGGTGCTATGTTGGCTATTTTTAGCCCCACTCATGTGATAAATGAAAAAGAAGTCATAGATTTAGGGGGAAGTATTGCTGGGGAAGCAGTGGCAGGTTTAGAGAGCCTACAAAAATCAACAGCTGAACATGGTTCATCTGTCGTGGAGACTTTAGCAGAGATGTTGAGGAAGCTGGGGGAGTCCTACAATCCCCAGAGGAAAAGAACTTCAAAATCAAAGAAAGCTCCTACCCTAAAGAAAAGAAAATTTTCAATATCTACTAATGTTTCTGCCACAAAGGTTCGTGCTACAAGAAGTATTGTTCGACAAGGAGAAGAGGAGTTAGAAAGGGCTCTAAGAGAGATCAAGAAAAAGAAAGCTGCCAAGGGAAAGGCAAAGTTAGGAGAGCCTATTGAGGTTGTTGATGTTGATGATGAGACGATGGACTTGGTCCATCATGAGGAGGAGACGACTCTAGTTGTGGTTGAGACACCCAAGCCCAAGAAGGCTAAGGCTTCTTCAAAGAAGTTAGCTTCTGTGTCTGCCACACCCTCAAGCACAGCTAAAAGGTTCAGGTCTAAGGCAAAGAAAGAGAAAAATTTTTAAGAAGAAAGTGAATGGAGTGGAGGAGAAGAGGAAATCTCTGGTGAGCAATCTGACAAACTCACCATGTTTGGGAAGCATACTATTCTTAAAGGAAAGCTGGTGAGAGATCTGGAAGAATCAGGAATGATCTTTCTGTTGAGTGCACTGGATGTTCAGGGATGGAAGGACTTGGTCCTTCACCTGGAAGGAAGGCTGTAAAGGAATGAATTGGTGGAGTTTATGGCCAATGCAGGTGTGAAGGATGGCAGGGTAACCTCAACTTTCAAGGGGATTCAGATCACATTTGATGCAAAGGAGCTGGGAGAGATTCTGAATATCCCGTTGAGGGATATGACGATTACACTAGGCAAAGATGGATCAGTCTCGATGGAATGGCCTCAGCTATCAATATCACCAAATTTTTTTATTAAAATGAGAAAGAACTTGAGCCAAGGCTAGTGTGCAAAAGTGAAATGCAGCCCTAGAACAAGCTACTCTTCGAATCTGTGATTAAGTTTCTGCTGCCAGGACAAGAGCGTAGACACATCGCCAGTTACATGGACTTAACACTTATAGAGTGCTTGTACAGGGGAAAGAAGATTAATTTTCCAGCTTTCATCATCCAACTCTTGGACAGAGTTTCAAATTGAACCAAAGCACACGCTATTTCTTTATGGATTTGTTCTGACAGTTGTGCTTGCCCACTTTGCAGTTTCATTGAAGAAAGCTGAGGTAGCTATTGCTAAGGATTATTTTGGGAAGAAAAATTTGCTGACATGTGATTATATTTTCAATATTCCTGAGGATGAACCTGGTTCATCTAGGAAGCAGCCCCTCAATAGCAAAGTCAGGTCATTGGTGCTGGAAGGAGAGATAAAAGATGCGGAGATCATTCATTAGAATTCTCGCCTTCATGAGGTTGAAGATGAGCGGGATGCTCCCAGATCTCAACTAGCCAAGGAGAAGGAGAAAAATAAAGGTGTTTTTCAACAAATGCTTTCTCTCCTTCAAGCAAAGACCCCAACATCATCTTCCCCTTCCCAACCTTAGAAATTCCAGAGCTATCAAAACCCCTCTTTGCCTAGTTGTTCTATTTCTGTTTTTGTTATTTTTGCTCATGGTAGTGACTGCTTTAGTTTTTTTTTTTTGTATGGTGCTTGACTTGCATACTAATCAATGAATTCTACTATTTTTGTTATTGACTTCTCACAGTTTCTTAGATAGCTTACATTTATTGGTTTCTTTTAATGATTAATCATGTATGCACCTGCAGTTGCCTTAATGGCCATGAGTAATTGTTAACAACTTTGGTAAGTTTATCATTTTTGCAACTTTTCGCTGATGCCAAAACGGGGAAGATATGTGCTTTTTAAAAATTTCAAAAGTTGTGATATTTATAACCTAATGAACCTGGTTTCTCCATGATAAATGCTTAAACCCATACAAAGTGTTTGAAGTTTATACAAGGTTGTGCACAGATTTTGTCATCATCAAAAAGGAGAAATTTGTTGACCCAAGTCACTGCATGGTTTTGAAGATTGTCAAATGCCTACCCAGTTGAACCAGGTCCATCAGGGAAAACATCTCGAAAGAACCAATTGGCACAAGAACCGTACATGCACAAGAGATAAACGTGATATGAGAATTATCCATGAACTAAGAAGTTTTCTCCTAATGCGAAAAGGTTGCAAATTGATAAGGGGTTAGAATTCGAGTTCAAGAAGGACAGAAACAAAGGAAGGAAGTTGAGATAAACACAAACTCTTCCACGAAGGAAGAGTTGCATTAGAACTAAACAAGAACATCTTAACTTCTGGAGCTATATAATGTTGAAGTATTCCTACTGAAGAATGATTCGCACATAGAGAGAATTGAAGCAAGAACCGAAGGCAAAATTACAAGAAAAATTTTGCAAGCAGAATCCTTGTGCGACACAAAGGCTGCTGACCAGCTAGAAGAACCAGTTCCATTAGTTTATCTTACGAGTCTAGTTGGTTGTAGTAGGTGATTTAATATTGTATCTTTCATCTTTATTAGAAGAAATTGTAATAGGTACGCGTTGTTCAAGTTAGAGTTAACTTGAAGCTTATCACAATTAGCTAGAGGCTAGGTTGCTACTAAGGGATTAGAGTTAGTCCTTAGGTTTACAAAAGAGTTTATTTTGTAAATGTTGTTTCGCTGACAGTTGTAGTGAAGAGTTTGGAAACATCCTACCGAGGAGTAGGTCGTGGTTTTTCACCTTTTGAGCCAGGTGTTTTCCACGTAAAAATCACTTTGTTTTAATTTTACTGCATTTATTATTCCGCAGTAGTAGAAGTTGGAACACCAAGAAGAACCAGGTTCTTATATTTAGAAAACTCTCAAAAAATTGGAAACCACACAAATTACCCCCCTTCTTGTGTGGTATTGACGTATAAAACATTATATATTGATTTGGGTCCGAGCACTCTGCCCATTTCCATTCCGCAATGCCGGATGGCCCTTCCAAAGTTGAAAGAATTGAAAGAACCGTTGCAGGATTTTCTTGATAAGGGCTTCATTAGACCTAGTGTCTCGCCTTGGGGTGCACCGATATTGTTTGTGAAGAAGAACGATGGGTCTATGAGGATGTGTATAGATTATCGGCAGTTGAACAAAGTCACCGTCAAGAACAAGTATTCGTTGCCGAGGATTGATGATTTATTTGATCAGCTTCAGGGTGTTAAGGTGTTTTCAAAAATTAATTTGAGATCTGGCAACCATCATTTGAGGATTAGGGCATCCGATGTCCCTAAGACAGCTTTTCTGACGAAGTATGGGCACTATGAGTTTCTGGTAATGTCCTTTGGGTTGACCAATGCCCTGGCAGCATTTATGGATTTGATGAACCCAGTGTTCATGCCTTATTTGGATTCCTTTGTGATTGTGTTTATTGATGACATCTTGATATACTCCCGCAGTCGGGAGGAGCATGAGTAGCACCTTAGGATAGTGCTCCAGACTTTGAGGGACAGTCAGTTGCATGCAAAAATTTTGAAGTGCAAGTTTTGGTTGGATTCTGTCCTTTTTTTTGGGCTGCGTTTTATCATCTGAGGGTATTTAAGTAGATCCTAAGAAGATTAAGGTAGTTCATAATTGTCCTAGACCTACTTCAGCCACGGAGATCAGGAACTTCTTGGGCTTGGCAGGTTATTACCGTCGATTTGTGGAATCATTTTCATCTATAGAATCCTCGCTGACCAGGTTGACCTTAGAAAGGGTGCCCCATTCAGATGGTCAGATGAGTGTGAGGCAAGCTTTCAGAAGCTGAGGACAGCTTTGACTAAAACGTCAATGTTGGTATTACCATCAGGTTCAAGATCTTACACGGTATATTATGATGCTTTCCGTGTCGGGCTGGGAGCAGTATTGATGCAGGAGGGCAGGGTGATTGCTTATTTGTATAGACAGTTGATGGTTCATGAGAAGAATTACCCTGTCCATGATTTAGAGTTGGCAGCCATTGTTCATGCGCTGCAGATTTTGAGGCACTATCATTATGGCATGTCATGCGAGGTTTTCACGGATCATCGTAGCCTTCAGTATTTTTCCAAGAAAAAGGATCTCAATTTGAGGCAGAAGATGTGGTTGGATCTATTGAAAGACTAAGATATCACCATCTTGTACCATACCGGAAAGGCCAATGTGGTTGCCGCCACATTGAGTAGGAAGGTAGCGAGTTTGGGCAGCCATGTGTTTATTAGTGTTGGTGAGAGGCCACTAGAATCATATGTTCTGACTTTGGCCAACCAGTTTGCGAGGTTGGATATTTCAGAGCCCAGTCGTGTTCTAGCTTGTATAGTCGCTCGATCTTCTTTGTTTGAGCGTATCATAGATCGGTAGTATGACGACCATCATTTGTTGGTCCTTAGGGACACGGAACGACACGGTGGTTCCAAGAAGATTACTGTTGTAGATGACAGAGTTTTGAGGATGCAGGGTCACATGTGTGTGCACCTAATGTTGATGGGCTTCATGAGCTGATTCTTGAGGAGGCCCACAATTCTCGGTATTTTATTCACTCGGGCACTGCCAAGATGTACCTGCACTTGCGGAAGAATTATTGGTGGAGGATGATGAAGAAGGATATAGTTGCTTATCTAGCTCGGTGACTTAACTATCAGAAGGTGATGTATGAGCATCAGAGAGCAGGTGGTTTGCTTCAACAGATAGTGAGTCCTGAGTGAAAGTAGGAGCGTATCATTATGGAATTTGTTGTTGGACTCCCATGGACTCAGGGGATGTTTGATGCCGTTTGGGGCATTGTGGATAGGCTGACTAAGTCAGCACACTTCATTCCTGTGGCACTTACCTATTCTTCGGAGCGGTTGGCTGAGATTTATATTCCTGAGATCGTCCATCTTCATTGTGTGCCCGTGTCTATCATTTCTGATCGAGGTACACAGTTCACCTCGCATTTATGGAGGGCAGTACAGCGTGAGTTGGGTACGCAGGTTAAGTTGAGCACAACATTTCATTCTCAGACGGACGGTCAGTCAGAGCGTACTATCCAGATATTTGAAGATATACTCCGCACATGTGTTATAGACTTTGGAGGATCATGAGATCAGTTCTTGCCTCTTGTAGAGTTCACCTACAACAACAACAACTAGTCGAGCATTCAGATGGCTCCCTACGAGGCGTTATATGGTAGGTGGTGTCGGTCTCCAATTAGGTGGTTTGCACCGGGGGAGGCTCGGTTATTGGTTACAGATCTAGTACAGGAGGCCTTGGACAAGGTCAAGATTATACAGGATCGACATCGCACAGCTCAGTCCAGGAAAAAGAGTTATGCCGAATATAGAGTTCGTGATGTGGTATTCATGGTCGGGGAATGGGTGTTTCTTTGGGTATCGCCCATGAAGGGTGTCATAAGGTTTGGGAAGAAGAGAAAGTTGATCCCTAGATATATCGAGCCTTTTGGGATTCTCGAGAGAGTGGGAGAGGTGACTTATGGGCTTATATTGCCTCCGGGGTTATCAGCAGTTCATCCAGTGTTTCATGTGTCCACGCTCCGGAAGTATCATGGTAACCTGTCCCACGTGTTAGATTTCGGCTATGTCCAGTTGGACAAGGATTTGATTTTTGAGGAGTAGTCTGTGGCTATTCTAGCCCGGCAGGTTCGTTAGTTGAGATCAAAGAGTTATCCTTCATTTTGAGTGCAGTTGAGAGGGTAGCCCGCTGAGGAAGCTACTTGGGAGTCCGAGTCGGACATGCGCAGTAGATATCACCACCTATTCAACAGTTCAAGTACTCTTATATGTTCGTTCGAGGACGAACGGTTATTTTAGAGGGGGAGAATGTGTTGACCCAAAAGGTCATCTTATGTTTTAGAACACAATTATGTACTCTTAAGCCTTAAAAATCCCATTTTTACCCTCCTCGATTTGCATGCGCAGTCCGGGCGTGTTTCAAGAAAGATTTTATGGTGAAAGTTGATAAAAATAAGAATTTTTGCCTTGAAAATTGATTTCAGTTGACTTCGGTCAACGTTTTCAGTAAACGGACCCGGGCCCATATTTTGATGGTCCGGTGGGTCCGCATTGAAAAATTGGACATGGGCGTATGCTCGTAATCGAATTCTGAGGTCCCTAGCTCGAGATATGAATTTTTGTTAAAATTTAAGTCTGAAAATTAAATGGTTTTAAGAATTTGCTAATGTTTGGAATTTTATTGATATTGGGCCCGTATTTTAATTCCAAACCCTGGTATAGGTTCAGTATAGTATTTATAACTTGTCTGTGATGTTTGGTAAGAAACGAAATCAGTTTGTCGTGATTTGGACGCTCGGTTGGGAAAATAGAAATTCTAAAGTTTTGTTCACGATTTAATTTGATTTGATGCTAAATTCGTATTTCTATGTGTTATTTTAGCTATTTGATCATGCGAGCAAGTTTGTATGATGTTATAGGACTTGTGTGCATATTTGGTTTGAACCCCCGAGGGATCGGGTGAGTTTCGGATAGGCTACGGGTTTTTTGAAACATAGGAAATCTGGTGTGTTTGCTGCAGCTGGTGTCCTGATACATTGTGCTTCACGATCGCGAAGCCATTCTCGCGATCGCGAGGGGGATCTGGGCTGGGGGATTGCTCTATGCGAACGCGACTCGTCTCATTCGAACACGTAACTATAGCTGGGCCAGGTAGGGGAGATGAAGTAACTCGACGAGAACGCGAACCCCATCTCGTGAACACGAACGTCAGGAGGGATAAACCTTCGCAAAAGCATTCAGTTACTCGCAATTGTGTTCGCCACTCATGCCCGGCTCTTCACGTTGAATTACCCATTGCATTTCATATATTTTTATGCTAAAATCTAGGATTTCCATGGTAGAAATTAGGTGTTGGGGTAGAATTAGGGATTTTGGGAAAATGGGGATTTAGACCTAAATATAAGGTCGGATTCCAAAACTAATTATATATTCGGGCTCGGGGGTGAATGGGCGAATGGGTTTTGGTCTGAACCTCGAGTTTTGACCAAGCGGACCTAGGGTCGATTATTGACTTTATGGGCAAAAAGATTAGGAAGCCTACATTTATGCATTGTAATTAATTTCTTTAGAAATATTTGATGTTATTAAGTTAATTATGACTAGATACGACCGGTTTGGATGTGGAATCTAGAGGAAAAGTTGTAATTGAGTAGTGAGTGGTATGTGGATCGAGGTAAGTGTTATGCCAAACTTTGACTTGAGGGATTAGGAACGTTTGCTTTCATTTCTAGGTGAAAATCATGTGAGCGATGTATAAGTGAGGTTATGAATACTTATGCGCCGCCAATTTATCTGTCTTACTTGTTTCTTTCCCGTTCTTCTTATATTGTTTCTTTCCCTGCCCTAATTTCTACGTGCCTACTTGTATTCCATGCCTAATTGCTACTTGTTAGATATTGTTTCCCTTGTTCAAGGTATTTTCTATCCCGTAGCTTCATTGTCTCCTATTACTTGCTTAAGTTGTTTTTATTCGTTCTTTAGTGATGTTCTGGATTCGTCTCACTGAGTAGTATTATTTGTGTGAGGTTTTATTGAGTACAAGATTTCCATTTGATTTGTTTTGAAGTTAAGTATTGTGAAGGGCTTGACTTAGATTGTGCAATTTCTATACTTACTGAATAATTGATACTGATAAGGTGGGATTGGGTTGCACGCCGCAACATGTGGAATAAGGGTGATATATTTAGGAGGAATAAGGGTGAATTGATATAATACGGTGGGATCAAGTTGCACACTGCAACAGGTGAAATAAGGGTGAACTATGACTGTGATTATTATTATAAGGTGGGATCAGGTTGCACGCGGCAAAACTATTATTTATATTCTGTTATTTATGTTATTAAGAGGAAATAAAGGAGGATGATGATATATATGGTGGGATCGGGTTGCGTGTTGTAACAAGATATATGTTTATGATTTTCTTTGATTGTGCTAGTCATACTATAGTTTTGAATTGCACTTAAGGATTGGTTATAGATGGACACCAATGTAACACGTTGGGTACTGTACTTACTTCTTTCAAGATACTGCCCTACTTAATTTTGTTTTCCTTCATGTTTTGTTACTTACTGTATGTAGATTGTATTGTGTGTCCCGCCATAGCCTCGTCACTCCTTCGTCGAGGTTACGCTCGGCACTTACCAGTACATGGGGTTGGTTGTACTGATACTGCACTTCTTGTACATATTTTTGAGTAGGTAGTGGTTGATCAAGAGGTTGGATGCAGACTATACAACTAAAAGACCCAAGGTAGTCCTGCTGGCGTCTGCAGGCCCTGGTGTCCCCTCTTATACTCCTATACTTACTGCATTACTTTACTTCCCAAACAATTTTATTTTATTTCGATCAAATGATTGTGGAAAATCTCAGTGTGTTTGTGAATTGTGACTCCGAATTCTAGGTAGAAGTAGCATGTAAATGAAATTGATATCTATAAAACTTCACGTTTATTTCACTTTATTTTGCTTGTTTACTGATGATCAATAAAAATGGAAAGAATTGTCTAAATAACCTCTAACCGTGGCTTTCCTGGCAAGCGTGTTGTTAGGTGCCATCACGGTCCCGATGATGGGAATTTTAGGTCGTGAGAATAGAACGAAAAATGCAAAAATAATCCGAGTCATCACTTATGTGTCATTACGGAATTTAATCCCTTCAATATTGTCAATACATATGGATTAATTCCTCTATTGATAAAATGAAAAACTATTTTCCAATAGGGGTAATGCAAATTACAGAACGTCGGCGAACTCAAATTAATGGCTAAGAAAATCACGCCGTAGATACTTACATTTTGCTTTTGAAAATTATGCAGAAAATGCAGAAAAATGAGAGCAGAGTTTTATAGATTTTTGGTGTTTCAATGTGCTCAAAATGTATTTATATCCAAAAGCTGGTGAACGAACTGGTGTGATTGGTACGTATTTAGAAACCAGCGGTAATGGGAAAAAGAAATATTCAAATTTCATATTTAATGAATGTTACTGTGGAATTGTAACGACACGGCTGATCATTTTGTATATTGTAGCCTTGTTTACCTATTTATTGCAACTTTTATGTTTATTTGTAGTTTTGTGACTTGTCGGGGTGGTTGGATTGGTTCAGGGAAGTATCAGAGTGAATTGGGACGCTTAGTCCCAAGGTTGGAAGCTTAAGTTGAAAGAGTTTACCGGAGTTTGACCTGTGTGTAGACGAATCAAGAATAGAGTTTCGATGGTTTCAATAACTTCATGTAGTTATATATGGATTTAGGCGTATGCCCGGATGTGAATTTGGAGGTCCGTAGGTTGTTTTGGCTTGAATCAGCGAAAGATGGAAAGTTGAAGGTTTGGAAGGTTGATTAGTTTGACCAAGGGTTCAATTATAGATATCGGGACCGGATTGTGATTCTGAGAGTTTGTACATGTCCGTTGTGTCATTTGGGACTTAGATGACCTCAAAAGTTTTAGGATTGTTAGGCGCATGTTTTTAATTTGAGTCCTCAAGTAAGTTCGTGTCGTCGTTTGAGATTGGTGGGTATGTTTGAACGGGGCCCCGGGGGATCAGGTGTGTTTTAGATTAGTTGCAGATCATTTTTTGAATCTTGTTGAATGGTTGAAGAGTCTGAGTATTGATTCCTTCGCCCCTGTAGATAAGAGGCCGCAGATCCGACTAATTGACTGCCAAAACGGATTCACTGGCAGATTGTATATAGTTCGAGGGTTTGTTAATTTTATCACGTTTTGAGTTAAAGAGCTCAGTTTTGAGCGACTTGTTTGGATGGTATTTTTAATATTGGGATTGGGGAAAATGTTTTTGACTCGGTTTTGTTATATTTCATCATTTCATCCTTGGTTTTATCATTTAATTGGTTATTTGAATTGGAGAAATCAAGAATTTTTGTAAAAACCTTTCTAAAACATAAATTGAGGATTTAAAGGTCGATCTGAGGTCGGAATGGGTGTTTGAAATTTGTGAGTTTGGTCAGGTTTCGAGGTGCAGGTCCGAGATTCACTTTTCAAATTCATTTTTTAAGTTTTATTAAAGATAGAACCTTTATTATCCGGAATCACTTCCTATGGCTTCTATTTATGTTGTTACATTTTTTTGGCTTGATTCGAGCCATCCGGAGTTGGATTTGCACGGGAAGGGCTTGTTGATACCCAATTTTGCCCTCAACAACAACCCAATAAATCCCACCAGTAGGGTCTAGGGAGGGTAGAGTGTACGCAGACCTTACTCCTACCATAGAGAGGGGTAGAGAGGCTGTTCCCCGGAGAGCCTCGGCTCACTGATAATATACTCGTGACAACAAAACCCAAAAAATAATATCAGCAATGTGAGAGACAACAAATAAATGGAAAAACAGTAACACAAATATTATGCAAATGTGTGAAACACGACATAAATTGCTAACAGGACTAGCCAAAAGCCTATCATACTCTTCGGTACAAAGAGGGAAACTGGAACAA
The DNA here is from genome assembly GCA_005239525.1 of Nicotiana knightiana. Lineage (NCBI taxonomy): Eukaryota > Viridiplantae > Streptophyta > Magnoliopsida > Solanales > Solanaceae > Nicotiana > Nicotiana knightiana. Next base: position 37,475 of record ML429008.1, on the reverse strand, counting down.
AGAGGAAAAACGCTCGACCACCCCTTAACCTACAACCCTAATGCTCGACCTCCACACCGTCCTATCAAGAGCCATGCCCTTAGAAATTTGGAGCCGCGCCATGTCCTGTCTGATGCTTTAGACGTCAATACCACACAAGAAGATAGGTTAATTTGTGTGGTATCCTGCATTGTTTTTAAGATGGGAGATACTTACCTCTGGTTCTTCATGTGATTCCTCATCAGATTCTCCAATTGCCATGAGCGCATGATCTTCAGCCTCCCCATCTTCTGATTTCTCATCTGAACTTTCCCCCCAAACAACAACCATAGCCTTTGTTGTGGTTTTCTTGGGTTGGACCTGTTCCTTCTTTCATATCTCTCATTTTTCCATTCTACTTCCCACTGAGGACAATTTTTGATGAGATGGTCAGTCTTACCACATTTGTAGCATCCCTCATTGGTTGGCCTTTCTAGAGCTTTTGCTTTGTTGTAGTTTCCTCTTCTAGAGATGCCCTTCTTCCTCATGAGAAAGTTTCTGTTTGGTAATCATCGCCATCTCATCTTCCTCCAGATATGATCCCTCAGTGATTCTTAGTGCTAGACTCCTCTCCTTCTTTGGACCATCCATCTTCATTCTCTGCCTTATGAGTTCATAGGCAGTGAGGTTCCCAATCAGCTCATCCAATCTCAGGGTTGCCATATTTATGGGTTCCTGGATAGTAGTGATTTTGCTTTCCCGGTAAATAGGCAAGACCCTTGTCAGGATCTTCTCATGCTGTCCTCATCAAGAATGACTCTTCCAAGAGACTTCAGTTCATTAGTCAAGGTTGTGAACCCTGTGTACATCTCTTGGATAATCTCTCCTTCTTTCATAGTGAAGTTTTCATATTGAGAGTATAGTAGAGTACCTCTTGACCTTTTTACCTGAGGTGTTCCTTCATGGGCTACGTGAAAGGTATCCCAGATCTCTTTGGCAGTGGTGCAACTTTGGATTCTGCTGTACTCGTTTGGACCTAGTCCACACACTAGCCACTTTTTGGCCTTTGCATTCTTCTCCCATTTCTTCAGATCCTCAGCAATGCTGTCAGCTCTAGTCTTTGGTATATCTATACCTTCAACAGTCTTCATCATGGTAGCTAGAGGACCATCAGTGATTATCTCCCATAGTTCATAGTCTTCTCCAATCAGGTGGTCCTTCATCTTGTTTTTCCACCAAGAGTAACACTGGCCATTGAAGAGTGGTGGCCTTGGAGTTGATTCACCCTCCCAGTTTCCAGGTGGTGCACCCATCTTGATCATCTCCAAGGTGTTAGCCTTGCAAGGATAACCTTCTCTGATACCAATTGATGTTTTAGATGTCAATACCACACAAGAAGATAGGTTAATCTGTGGGGTATCCAATTTTTCGAGTGTTGTCTCTCTAGAAGAACCTGGTTCTTCTTGATGTTCCAACTTCTACTGTTGCAGAATAATAAAAGCAGTAAAGTACAAACACCGAGATTTTTATGTGGAAAACACCTGGCTCAAAAGGTGAAAAAACCACGACATACTCCTCAGTAGGATTTTCTCAAACTCTTCACTAAAACTCCGAGCTAAACGGACTTACAAAATAAACTTTTTTGTAATCCTATGACTAACTCTAATCCCTTCGTAGTAACTAGCCTCTAGCTAATTTGTACGAGCTGCAAGTTAACTCTAACTTGAACAATGTATAGCTATTACAATTACTTCTATGAAAGCTGAAAAGATATAATATTAAATTTCCTACTATAGCCAGCTAGACTCGATTACAAACAAATGGAAGTGGTTCTTCTAGCTGGTATGTAGCCTTGGTATCGCACAGTAATTATGCTTGCAAAATCTCTGAGAATTTTTCTTTCAATTCTTGATTCACTTCTCCACTTGTGCGTTCTCGATTCAAGCAAGAATACTTCAATTATTTATGGAGTCAGGTGTTGAGTTTGTCGTTCAGTTCTGGTACAACTCTAACTGGGAGAAAGAGTTCGTATTAAACTCAACATCTTTCCTTCGTTACTGTCCTTACTGAATTCAACATCTATTCTCTTATCAATATTCAACGTTTTCGCATTAGGAGACACTCTCCTTGTTAATTGATACTTCATAATCGCATACATATCCTATGCATATACGGTACATGTGCCAACGCCTCAGGTCAAGTATGTATGCTCTGATGGACCTGGTTCAACTAGTCAGACATTTGTCAATCTTCAAAACTATGCAGTGGCTTGGGTCAACATTGTCTTATCACCTCTACCCAATACATCTTAGGTCGCCTTCTACCTCTTCTTGTACCTGCCAAAGACAATCGCTCACACCTCCTAAGTGGGGCATCTAGGCTTCACCTCTGCACGTGTCCGAACCATCTAATCTTCGCTTCCCGCATCTTGTCATCAACTGCAACCATGACCACCCTCTCCTGATTCTCTTCATTCCTAATCTTATCCAGCCTAGTGTGTCTACACATCCATCTCAACATCCTCATTTCTGCTAATTTCATCTTCTAGATATGTGAATCCTTGACTGGCCACCACTTAGCCCCATGCAACATGGCCAGTCTATCCACCGCTATATAGAACATACCTTTAAGTTTCGATGGCACATTCTTTTCACACAACACTCCATATGCTAATCTCTATTTCTTCTACTCCACCCCAATATGGTGCATAACATCCCCGTCAATCTCCCCACCCCCCTGGATAATTGAGCCCGGGGAGGTCCCCGATCTTGCGTGCCGGACTCGGAAGTTAGCAGCTTCCTCGACATATGATGAGCGCAAGTGGCGAGATATCTCGAAGGGAAGATGGGAAGCAACGCACCACAATATGAGTCATGTGTTATCCCTTTTTATGATCATTTCCTTTTGAGCGTACTAACTCTGACATCGCAGGTGTTGATGGGTTTTCTGAAATTAGGTCATTCCCCTTCGAGCAGAGGGAAGGCCCGAGGAGGATAGTAAGTGAGGAAGGTCCTCTATAGGTGAGGACATTCTCGATGAGGTGTGGCCTTCTCGGAGACATAAAGGAGATGTCGTTGATGAGGAGAGCTTTATATACGACGGTCATTCTGTGGATGTCGGCTCCCCTTGCGAGGATGATTCTTTGTCTACGGCTCGAGCTGGGGGCCCTTCCGAGGTTGCCGATTCTGCCAGGCCTGGGACATCTAATTTTGCAGAAGAGGTTCCCCGAGAGGGACATGGCAAGGGTCCTCCACCATCGTCTACTTCTGCTTTCGAAGGTACTTCAAGGGGTACTCGGGACCAGGGGCCGCTCGGACCATGTGAGGTTTAGAGTTGTCGTAACCCTACTGAGAGTGGTTCAACTGGGGTCGATGGGGCCAGGACAGTAGATGCATGTTCAACTTTTAAGGAGGCCCAACTGCTTTTTCCCGAGGTAAGATTTAATTGGCCTTGGTGGCTTTTAAGCTATGAATCTTCCTTCTTTGAACTGAAGTATTTCTTTTGTAGGTTCTTGACAAACTCAAGTTCGAGCTGCTCCGCTGTGAGACTCGGTTGCAGGAAGCTTTGGGAAAGAAAAAATCTCTCAAGCTTCTTTGTAATGAGAAGACCAAAAAGTTGATACATCTTCGGGTGGAGATGCATCGGAGCCGGATTTGTGAAGGAAAAATCGAGCATCGGGTAACCCTTACCCTGAAGGGGTACGTGCTTCCTTTATCACTTTTGGGAATTAACGCTTTTGTTCTTTAGTTGCAGGAAAAGACAGAAGCATTGGAGTGCCTTTGGGGAGAGGTCGGGCAAGTTAAGTTCGATTGCCAAGCATGGAAGGCGCTGGTAGGCGTACATGTTGCAGCCCAAAGGAATGCTTTGGCCAAGGCTGTTGCCCTCAAGATACAACTTCGCAATGTCCGAGAAGACAGCTCAATTCAGTCGAGCAGGATTGCCAAGCTCGAGGCTAATTTTCTAAATATGGAGGCCGAGGTTACTGACGCTCGGACTAAGCTGAGAGGAGCTTTCGGCAGAGAGAGGAGGGGCTATCAGTATCCCCGATGCAAGTCTTGGAGGGAGACCCTTGAAGAGATACATGTTATGGCCTTTGACCTCTCGGAAGAGATAAAGCAGGGCGAGGCGGACAAGATCGATGCTAAGTTTTTCCTTTCTTCTTGAACTGATGATGGTATTTGAAGGCCACCGTGGGAGATTACCCGAGGGGCATTTGAGCAAGCTGGTCCCGAGAGTAGACTAGATTTTCTGTTTTATTTGTTTGCATAAGACTCCCGAGGGAGTGTTTTAAATATGTATCTGTAATTCACATATATATATGAACAATTTTTTGGTTTGATTTTCTTGCCGATAGCTACCCTGATGGATTGCACTTTGAGATGAAACTCTTGGTGTTAAAAATTAGCCCTGAGGCTCTTTAAGCTGGCGACTCGGGCCCTTATGATTTAGGCAGGTACGACATTCGATGTAGCTAGCGACTTGGGCCCTTACGTGTTTTTGGCCCTGAGGCGCTTTAGTTAACCGTATCGGGCTTAGTCTCCGAGTCGGATTTCGACTCGAGCTCAACGGCCCTCAGGTTTTCATATTGGCCTTGAGGCTCTTTGGGTTGGTCTGACCTGTAGCTAGCGATTTGGCCTCTTACACGTAAGGTCGATACCACTTTTAATATAGTTGGCAATCGGGCTCTTATGATTTTTTGGCCCTGAGACGCTTCAGTTAACCGTATCGGGCTTAGTCTCCGAGTCGGGTTTCGACTCAAGCTCAACGGCCCTCAAGTTTTCATATTGGCCCTGAGGCAATTTGGTTCGGTATGACCTATTGCTGGTGACTTGGGCTGTTACGCATAAGGTCAATACGACTTTTAATGTAGTGGGCAACTCAATATCTTACGCTTTTTTGGCCCTGATGCGCTTTAGCTAACCGTATCGGGCTTAGTCTCCGAGTTGGGTTTCGACTCGAGCTCAACAGCCCTCAGGTTTTCATATTGGCCCTGAGGTGCTTTGGGTCGGTATGACTTGTAGCTGGCGACTTGGGCTCTTACGCATAAGGTCGATACGAATTTTAATGTAGCAGACGAGTCTAGCTCGTACGCATTTTTTTCCCTGAGGTGCTTTAGTTAACCGTATCGGGCTTAGTCTTCGGGTCGGGTTTTGACTCGAGCTCAATGACCCTCGGGTTTTCATATTAGCCATGCGGCGCTTTGGATCGGTATGAACTATAGCTTGCGACTTGGGCTCTTACACATAAGGTCTATACGACTTTTAATGTTGCGGGCGACTCGGGCTCTTACGCTTTTTTTGGCCATGAGGCACTTTAGTTAACCGTGTCAGGCTTAGTCTCCAAGTCGGGTTTCAAATCGATATCAACGGCTCTCAGGTTTTCATATTGTCCCTGAGGCGCTTTTGGTCGGTATGACCTGTAGTTGGCGATTTGAGCTCTTACGTGTAAGGTCGATACGACTTTTAATGTAGCGGGCAACTTGGGCTCTTATGCTTTTTTGGTTGGTACAAACATTAATGTAGCTGGCGACTTGGGCTCTTACGCTTTAGGTTGGTACAACCTTTAACCAGTTCTTTTCAAAGTTTTTCGAAGTAATTGGAGGCCTGTGATTTCATGGCAACAGTAGGACGTCTCCGAGTTGCGCTAGCTTGGCTGTAGCTTAATGACAGTTGTCATTGTATTTGGCCGTAGCCTTTTAGTCCCCGAGTGAGATAGTCATGGCGACTATATAGAGGTATGCCTTTGGGTCTTCCAAGTTTGATATATAGTCTTGACTTTGATATGGGATTTACGCTTTGGGTCGGTATGACCTGTAGCTGGCGACATGGGCTCTTATGTGTAAGGTCGATAACTCGAGCTCTTACACTTTAGGTCAGTATGACTAGCTTGTGACTTGTGCTCTTACGCTTTAGGTCGGTATGACATTCGATGTAGCTGGCGACTTGGGCTCTTACGTTTTAGGTCGGTACGACCTTGCTTATGGTCTTACAGTTTTGATGTTGCCTCATGGAGGGCTTACGAGTTTGAAGTTACCTTCCTTGAGGTCTTACAGCTTTTGTTCTAGTTAGCTTGATGAGCCGACAATCAAGGACAGTCCCCGAGTGAGAGTTGATATTGCCTCAAGATGGACTTATGAGCTTGAAGTTACCTGCCCTGAGGTCTTACTCCTTCGATTTTTTGGCAACTCGATGGAGTGACAGTCGAGGACAGTTCCTGAGTGCTTGATAAGTTTTTGGCCGTGGGGCTGTCTTTAGTGAAAATAGCACACTTCTTTGATGTGCGAAATATTTCGAATCACGGCCCCTTTGGATAGTGTTTCTCCGTATTTTTTTAGTATAACAGATTTAATCTCTTCGTATCTCAGCTCGTTCTCTTTCACATCACAAGTGTAGGCGGTAATGTGCTCATTGGGGTCTGAAATTTTGCTTAGCTTCGGGAGATCGGACATTCTGAATTTCTTCGGGATAGGCATCGGAGCTGGACTTGATGGGAATGGCTTTTTCATGAACTTTTTTGAATCTACACCCTTCAGAATTAGGGGTGCGTCGGGATCTGATCGACCCTCAAGTTGTAGGTCTCCATTTTTTTGTCGTTAGCTTCTACCTTCTTTTCTCCTGATTAGATCCGTTTTGTGAGGTCTTCGAGCATCTTCATAATGGCGGGGTTTTCTACTGACCCATTATTGCTCGGTCTTTCCGGTGCCTGTTGGACTCGAGGAGCCGTTTCTTGTTGTTTCGTGCTTAGGGTTCTCTAATGGTTTTGTAGCTGAGCAATAGCCACCTGTTATGCCTACAACATTTCAAAAATAACATGAAGGCTAACTTCCCTATCCCTTAGAGAAGGGGTTCCCTGTGCTTCACACTGGTCTCCTCCACGAACGCTTCCGTTTGTATGAGAGCTCACATCGACATGGTGAGACTTGCATGAGCTTTCATCGACAGGGATCTGCACTGGTGCCCCTTCAGGGTTTTGCGGTGGCACACCTTCACCTGAGGCAGCTATGCCATTTCCTTTGTGGTCCTCAGGACCATTTTTTCATGTGCTTTTACTTAGTTAGACATTTCCTGATCTGAAATCGAAGATTCGTGGGGAAGAAAAAGTGTGAAGAATAACTTGTGTTTTTAGAAAACCAGCAGTAAAACAATCACTATTATTTTTAGCCCCATTGTGGGCGCCAAACTGTTTACCTTGAAAATGGTAATTACGATTATATTTGATTATGTGGTTCCAAAAATACATGATCTATTTTAATATCAGTTGTTTAGGCAGTAGATACTGAGTATGAAGTGAGAAAAATGAAACAAGAGCGAAAGGAACAAAATTATGCAAACCAGGTAACGAGGAGACCGGCCTCGAGGGTGGTCGAAAAGGCCTCGGGTCTAGCTTTGGAAGCTTGACTAGGGGATATCGATAATAGTATAACATTATTGAATTCCTTAAGGATGGACTATTTATGATCAATAATGAGAAATAAATTAAGAATAATTCAAGAACACAATAAATGAGGAGAAATAAATCAATGAAGCAATTATAGAGAATGTTTTAGCTAAGGAGCAGAGGATGTTCTAGTTCTTGTATTGAATATCATATGTGTTACAAAGTGATAAAGGTCCCCTTTATATATGAGAGGGAATCCCAACATAGTACATGCGCAATTAATGTAAAGAGATGTGGCTGGTACAACCATTTAATGCCACAGTACGGGTTTGTACTATTTTGTGTATCTTGTCAGCTTTAACTACGTGCCCCTTGGGAATTTCTCTCCTTTCCGCATTGGCCTTCGATATGTACTACTCGAGTTTGAGTATCTTTGATATGCATTTCCTCGAGGCCGAGGACCTCCAATATGCCCCTCGATACCAAAACTCAGGCCATCGAGCCTTCATTCTTATCAAAATAGCCATAAAATCGGGCTCTCCGATTTTAGCCGTATACAAACGGGCTGAGCGCAGATCCTTGGTGTAACCCCATAACCACCGGAAAAGGCTCTGAGTCACCTCCCACAGTCCTAAACCGAGTCATAGATCCATCATACATATCCATTATCGCCCTAATGTAAGCCACCGGCACACCTTTCACCTCCAGGCATCTCCAAATGACATCCCCAGGGGCCTTGTCATACGCCTTCTCTAGGTCAATAAAAACCATATGCAAATCCCTCTTTCTATCCCTGTATTGTTCCACCAACCTCCTGATAAGGTGGATAGCTTCCGTAGTAGAATGAATCGGCATGAACCCGAACTGGTTTTGCCGATATAGATACCACCCTCCTTATCCTCCTTTCCACCACCCTCTCCCAAACTTTCATGGTATGACTTAGTAGCTTCATACCCCTATAGTTGTTACAATTCTGGATATCACCTTTGTTCATGTACACCGGAACCATTGTACTCCACCGCCACTCATCAGGCATCCTCTTCGTCCTGAAGATAACATTAAAAAATCCAGTCAACAACTCCAAGCCTGCTCTACCCGCATATCTCCAAAACTCTACTAGAATCTCGTATGGTCCGGTCGATTTGCCCCGACTCATCTTACCAATCGCACACACGACCCCCTCAACCTTAATGCGCCTATAATACCTAAAGTCATGGTGGCTCTCGGAGTGCCCCAATTTCCCTAACATGATGTTTCCATCCCCCTTTTTATTCAAAAGTTTATGAAAACACGACTGCCATCTTTGCCTAATATGGGCCTCTTCCACCAATACTCGACCGCCCTCGTCTTTGATGTACCTCACTTGATCCAGGTCGCGAGTCTTCTTATCTCTTGCTTTGGCCAATCGAAATAACTTCTTGTCCCCACCTCTGTGACCGCTAATTTTTCCTCCTTCCTTGTCTCCTTATGTCTTTCAATATATCATATATTTTTGTATTATTGTCTAATTTATAGGGTCATATAAGTATTTTTTGTAATTTACCATAATTTTTAAAACATTAAAATTGATTTTTATTAAATTTAAATTACTTGAATATATATTAATGTCACGACCCAAAATCCCTCCGTATGAGTCGTGATGGCACCAAGTCTCCAAAATCAGGTAAGCCCAACACAAACCGAAAAGATAACAAATTCTACTAAACAGATGATGAACATGAACAAAAAATTTATAAATATTCCAATAGTCCCAACATAATAAATATCCCAAAATCGGTAGTACAAATCATGAGCCTTTCTAGAAGTACATTTAAATGATGAATACATCACTATTCCAGAATAGAATGAATCAATGGAAATAAATACAATAGAAGGTGACTTCGGAGACTGTGAACGCCCGGGAAGTGTACCTAGAAGTCTTCAGCCACATCAAGCATAAGTATCAAAAGTGACTTGATTCGAAGTACCGAGTTCTGCACAAAAAAAGTGCAGAAGTGTAACATGAATACACCACGGTAGTACCCAATAAGTATCAACCCTAACCTCGGTAAACTAGTGAATTGTGGGGTTGGAATTGAATTTCGAAAGTTGAAGCAGGTTCATAATGTCATTTTGGATATGTGTGCAAATTTTTAGGTCATTCGGACGTGTTTTGGTTGATTTCAGCGTCATTGGCATAATTTAGAAGTTTCAAAGTTCATAGGCTTGCATTTGATGTGATTTTGGTGTTTTTGCGTTGTTTTTTGGTGTTTTGAAGGCTCGACTAAGTTTGAATGATGTTATGGGGTGTGTTGTTATGTTTGGTTGAGGTCACCAGGGCCTCGGGTGTGTTTCGGGTGCTTAACGGAGTGTGTTACGCCTTAAAACGACTATTGTTGCTGCTGTATTTTGTTGGTTTTGGTTTCCTTATATTCGATCGCAATAGTGGGGCTGTGATCGCATATAATTGTTGGTGAGGCAGCAAAAATTGTTATATGTGATCGCCATTAATGGTCCGCGATCAGGAAGTGGGAGAAGGCAGAGCAGTGCGGTCGCGTGAGGTTTATTACGATCGCATAGTGTGGGCGCGTGTGGCAGGGGGTGTTTGGTTAGTTTATGCGAATGCGGTTGGGTGGACGCGATCGCACATATGGAGGAGAGCCAGTGTTTAGAGAATGCATCCCTAGTGACGCGAACACACTGAGTAGATGCAAATGCCGGGCAGTGTTTTAATAGCCCAAACCGCGACCCTTCTTCATTTTTCCACCTTTTTTTAGCAGGATTGAAGCTTTGAGAGAGATTTTTTAGGAAACCAAAGGGGAATCATTTGGAGGTAATATTATGGACTTCATAACTCGTTATATGTTATTAAAGGTATAATTAGTGGTGAATATTTTGGGAAAAATCAGTGCAAAATGGGTAATTAGGGCTTGAGATTAAGAGACCTTAAATGGGTATTTGAGGGGTCAATTGAACTCCGATTTCAGTGTTCTTGATATGCATAGACTCGTGGGAGGATGAAGATCATTTTGGCATAAATTTTATCTAGTTCCTAGACTTGGGCCCGGGGGTCGAGTTTGGCCATCTTTGGGAATTATCCCTAATTTTGATAATTTTTTATTGGGGTTCGTCTCCCTGCCATATTTAGATGTTATTGATCTAATTTGTGATAGACTCGGAGCATTTGGGAACCAATTCGAGGGGAAAGACAACCGTGGAGTGGTTTTTTGGCTGTTTTGAGGTTAGTAACGATTGTAACTCTAAAGTCGAGGGTATGAAACCCTGGTATTTTATATTGTTTTGGTAAATGCGGTGACGTACATGCTAGATGACAAGCGTGTGGGCGTGCACTGATAGGGATTGTGACTCGGTCCAACATGTAGCAACTATTAAGCCGCGTACTCAATTTGAAACCTTACGATAACCTGTATTTTAGAAATTTATACTTGTTTATAGGTTGTAAGCCATGTTTGGCGCCTTGTGCCGACCTGTTTAGAACCTCAATGGTATTTTTACACTATTCTCACATCATCCTGATCAAACATTGGTGAACTCAGTCATGTTTACCACTTGTTGTTATTTTCACTGTTATCACAATGTTCGAATCTCTGATAGGTATTTTGGGTGATACCCGTGAGCTGAGATGAATTTCCCGAGTGGCATACGAGGATGACTGAGTGAGGCCGAGAGCCGAATATGTCAGCATAGTTATGGATTGGGATGCACGCCGCAGCAATATATCTTATATATGGATCGGGCTGCACGCCGCAACAATATAGATTATATATAGATTGGGCTGCACGGTACAGCAATATACATTATATATTGATCAAGTTGCACGCCGCATCAATATATATATCTGATCGGGCTGCATGCCGCAGCAATATAGTGCGGGCAGTAGGAGGCCCTCCAGGAGTCTGTATACCCCTAGTGAGCGCAATCGAATAATATATGGATCGGGCTGCACGCCACATCGTATGTTATATGGATCGGGTTGCACGCCGCAGGGTATATATTATGGATCGGGCTGCACGCCGTAAAAATAATAAATATATATATATATATATATATTGGATCGAGTTGCACTCTGCAATAGTTGTTATATGGTACCTGATGAGTGAGAGTGTTGAGTGTGAGCATTGACTTATGAGAGTGGAGTCACGAGTGACTGAGAGGCTTGCCCGAGAGGCTTTATTGTGAGTGACACTGTTCCCGAGTGGCTGATATTTTTATGAAACTACTGTTTTCACTTTTATTTACACTGAGTCGTTTTGATAAATGTTGACTAATGTTTTATACTAAACTAGAGTTTTGTGAAAGCTTAGGTAAATGTGGACTCCTGACTTGATCTATTACCTTTACTGGTACCTATTGTTATCAAACTATAAAGTTTAGATGCTCGTCACTGCACTCGTGTTTTTAGATACTTTGGTTACTTACTAAGTTGGCGTACTCACGTTACTCCCTACACCTTATGTGCAGATTCAGCTATCGGGGAAAAGCGATAGTTGAGCTACCCTATTTGGATCATTGTTCGGAGATTGCGAGACAGCTGCTCGGCGTCCGCAGCTTACTTTTTCTCCCTCCTGCTCTGTCATTTTACTTTACATTCACAGACTTATTATAGTAGAGAATTTGTATTAGAATGTATCACCTCTTAGATGCTCATGACGGTTGACTCCAGATGTTGGGACTATGTTTAGATGTCCTAATCATTTTTATTGTTTTGAAATACTTAAGAAACAAAATTATTATGAAAAAATTGGATATTTGAGTTATTAAATGCACAATCATTATGTTATTTTTAGTAAATTGGCTAGCCTCGTATCACGATAGGCGCCATCACGGCCAGTTAGGGTCTGGGGTCGTGACAAGTTGGTATTAGAGCGCTAGGTTTCATAGGACTCAACGGTCATGAACAGGCTTAGTAGAGTCTTGCGGATCGTTGTGGAGACGTCTGTACTTATCTTAGGAAAATATCAAATTCTTGAATTCTTCTCATGCGAATCCATTTTATTCATCCAAGAGCGTAACTCTTGAATTCCTTCCATGTATTCGAACGCGCACGAGAGCGCTTGGTATCAGCTGTGCATCCACGACTTGTGCCTTCCGTGCATGAGATGTGATTTTGGCATGTTGGTAATAGGCCAGTCTGGAGGACTTGAGGCCGAATTCATTCTGTGGCTTTAGTGCTAAGATTTTGATTGTGTGTGCCATGTATTTGGGGACTTTTATGTCCATTGGTGTCCTTATTGACCGAACTTTGTGACTGTATGTGTTTGGGGAGATGTATTCAGATTGTTTGATTGTGTTAAATAAGGAATGGCCGGATATGTAGCAAGAACTATTGAGTGTTTCACTTCTGGCTAGAGTTGGAACATGGCCTCAAGTCGTGAGTGTATGAGAAGACCTCTTATGTTGTTCAGTTGTAGAGCGAGGCGGATCCTTCTGTTGTGTTATGAGTTCCTGGTGGTGTCTTTTGGGCTGATCATTGCCCCTGTAGCGCCCATATATTTGATTAAAGGTGTATACCAGCAATATTAGCACTTTTTTGTTATTGTATTCATTGATGGCATCCTGGCATATACGCGTAGCCAGGGGTAACATACTCATTATTTGAGGACGGCATTATAAGGATTCAGGGAGGAGAATCTCTATGCAAGGTTCTCCAAGTATGAATCTTGGCTCAGTTCAGTAGCATTCTTGAGACACGTGGTGTCTAGTGAATGTATCCATGTGGTCAGATGTGTGTGGGTAGAGCTTCCAGAAGCTCAAGATTTCTTTGACCACCGCTCCAGTGTTAGTTCTGCCATCAGTTTAAGCTTCTTACTACGTATTATGATGCCTCGAGGGTAGGCGTTGTTTGTGTTTAGATGAAGAATGGTGTAGTGATTGCGTGATAGTTATGGTCTTCGGAAGTGTATAGAGATATATCAGTTTGAGGCTAAGCAGGCAGCGGTATCTCCTACGGGTTGTCCTGGGGTGTGTGATCCTTATGTTGTTCTGTAGTAAGTTCTCTTCAACCAGTAAATGATATATGTTGTAATTTGAGTATAGATCACTTGTGGAAGTTGGCATGATTAATACAATGGTGAATGCGAGATTTGCAGATGACTTGAGCTGTTAGACGGGTTGTGTTATTATGGGCGTTATGAGTTATTTGTTGTCTTGATCGTTGGTTTTGAGCCAAGTAGTGGAGTCTATTAATGATATGTTGATTACACGGTTATGTGCTGTATTTGTTTCACTTCAAGGTATATTGGTAAATCAGTTATGACCTGCAGATGTGGGGTCTGGGAATGACTCGAGTAATGAAAAATTTCTTCGATATAGGTCGTAATGTACTCTATTGGGTAAATGGGTTCTATTGAAGGATTGAGTGGTAATTGTAAAAGGTGTAGTGTGTGTAGTGTATGAATTTGCTTGTGGCTTCAAGTGAGTGGATTACTTTCCTAGTATGATAGTGTGCAAACGGGTCAGGTCTATTTTGTCTAATTTGTCAGTGTAATTCAGATTTAAGTTGGAGGTTATCAAGACTTGTGGCATTTCTACATTATTATGGATTTTGCATATCAGTATCAGGAAGGTGAAGGTAATGGATTTAGATTCACAGGAAGTCTCTCGAGGGTAAGTATTTTGAATGTGGTACTTTGGGGATATTGAGAGAGTATTCAACGGCTTATGAGCCTCACACGGTATGGTTTTATTCTTGGGTATCGTGTGGTGATTCTGGGTTGAGAATTGAGCTATTATGGCAAGGATAAGTACTGATTCGAAGATTATTCAGAGGAACTTGGATAAATAGGACAGCTTGGTAGTAGGTCAGATCAGCATGGTAAGGGATATGATTAGTTTTTTGGGTGCTTATGAGGTAATGAGTTTTTACAGGTATTTCTTAGCAATGCTCTTGGATTTTTGGTGGCCTGCATAGCTTAGTTGAGTTAGTAGGATGCATTCCTGATAGTTTGGTGTTGTACAAATGCCATTTGGATAGTTCCGAATAGTTTTCTACCATGGTTAGAGATGTATATTGTCTACTGGCGTGAGGGGCATATGATGTATAGTGATTTTTCTTCTAGATGGGATCAAATGGAATGTGCATGGCTAGTGGGGTACATAATTGCTTGTGGCTCGGAAGGAATTATGAAGTTCTCAAATTTATCATAGGATGGTATGGTGTAGGTGGAATGTTGTGTAGGGTTGAGATTTGCATACGTGAGGTCACGATTCAGTTTTGGAAGGAAGGTCAAAAAAAATTTCTAAGACAACATCGGCATTTTCAGACGACTAGGTAGATGATATCACTATTAGGTGGATCGATAAGGGTATACAATTCGGAAGGGGCAATGTGTGGAGTTAAGGGTACTTCATTGGTATTTCGATGCTCTCTTGTTGGATTCAACTGTTGATATTCAAGGCTGCTTGGTAACACGGAAGAATTATAGGGGTATCCCTCGTGGAATGATTGAGTATTAGGGATGTGCTATGTATTCAAGCGGTGGAGTTGAGATCAGATATACTAATTGGTGCACTTCGTGACTTCGAGACTGAGAGTTATCATAAACGGGTTATTTTGTGGTAGTGAACTGTTAAGATGCGAGTAAAGCTAGTCAGATGTTAGTATGTACCATGATTCGGCCATTGTGATCTTTTCAGTGAGTTACCTATCGGATATGGGTGACCAGAGTTGATTCTGGGTTATTGGTAGGGCCGTATGAGTGTGTGTTCTTCACCGGGTTGGGATTTTCCGACTCCAAGTTGCTATTGTTGAGGGATGTACCATTCGATTGTCATTGAGTTTATTCACATTCTTGTGATCTATGAGTTACCTTCGGTGTTGTGAGGAGTGGTGATTATTAGTTATATGCGCTTGTGGTGCGAACTTATTTGGGCTTTATAGCGGGATCTGAGTTAGGTAAGTAATTGGGTATTGCGAGGTTGAGACGTATTGGTTATGTTCTTTCTGATTCGTGTGGCATGGTATCGTCTTATTTCCCCGTGGTTATGGAAATGCACTTTGAGTACTGCGTGATGAATTACGCATGGTTATGGATTTTTGGCAAGGTGGATTGAAATATTTCATGTGGACCAACGTTTGGATGAGATCGCGCAGTGTAGCGGAGTTATGTAGGGGTATGACCTTTTGTATTGGATTCGTGTGTTTTGATTTTTATGATGTGTGCCAGGCTTTTAGCATGATGTTGTGAGGGTAATTTTTAATGGAAGGATAGTCCTCTCATGTGAGTCTTTTATATAATTTGATTACGTTGGGATGTTGTTGTTGAGTGCACGAGTTGCACAAGTTATGGCTTCGAATTGTATCGATGTACCATGTCATCAGAGTGGTTGTGTTGGATGATAAGAGGTCATTGGACCTGGAATGAATATGCGCAGAATTGTCTACAACATAGTTAGAAGGATAACTACCGGGAGTCGGCAGTTTATGAAAGGGTTAGAGCGAGGCATTTCTTGATAAGAGATTATGTACATGTATTGGGTTGTTCTGAGCAGCTATTGTGATTAGGAGTTATCGATATGGGTGTTTCAGTCACGCAGTGTATTATGTGATTTCATCTGGGGTGCGTATATGGCTTGATCCAGCGTGTTCAGACTTGTTCAATTTATAGTTGTGGAATTTTGATCATGTATATTATTTCAGAAGTGGGAATTTGGTTCTAAGGTTTATGGGTCAGGATTGGATTTCGAAATTTCAACTGTGTTGTGTTATTGGACCTATATGGGATAAGGTGACGTGGGATCACCCCCGGTTATATGCATGGTAGGCTACACGGCAGTTGATGGTATTGGAGAACAACCCTTGGCACGTTCGAGGACGAACATATGTTTAAATGGGGGGGGATGTAACGACCCAGTCGGTCGTTCCGAGAGTAATAGCCCAATTTCCCCTGTTTTTTGCTTTATTATATGTGGTTCAACCTCATTATGTTATGATAGATTGGTTGGCTCGGGTTCGGAGTGATTATTGGAGAGAAATGAGACACTTAGTCTCTTATCTTGGTTCAATAGTTGGAAAGTCAATCGGAAGTTGACTTATTGGTAAACGACCTCGGAATGTGGATTTTATAGCTCGGATAGCTTTGTTAGGTGATTTGGGACTTAGGATTGTGTTCAGAATGATGTTTTGATGTCCGGTGTAGAATTAGGCTTGAATTGGCGAAAGTTAGTTTTTGGCGATTTTCGGTCGGCAGGGGAAAACATGCTATCAGGGTCGGAATGGAATTCCGGAAGTTCGAGCAGGTTCGTAATGTCACTTTGGATATGTGCAAATTTTCAGGTCATTCGGATGTGTTTTGGTTGGTTTCGGCATCTTTGGCGGAATTTAGAAGCTTCAAAGTTCATAGGCTTGATTTTGATGTGATTTTGGTGTTTTTGCGTTGTTTTTGGTGTTTCGAAGGCTCGACTAAGTTTGAATGATGTTATGGGGTGTGTTGGTAGGTTTGGTTGAGTTCCATAGGGCCTCGGGTGTGTTTCGGGTGGTTAACAGAGTGTGTTTTGCCTTAAAAGGACTGTTGTTTCTGCTGTATTTTCTTGGTTTTTGTTTCCTTATATGCGATCGCAATAGTGGGGCTGCGATCACATAGGCTTGTTGGTGAGGCAGCAGAAATTGTTACATGCGATCGCCATTAATGGTTCGCGATCGCGAAGTGGGAGATGGATGAGCAGTGCGGTCGCACAGTGTTGGCACTTGTGGCAGGGGTGTTTGATTACTCTATGCGAACCTGGTTGGGTGGACGCGATCACACAGAGGGAGGAGAGCCAGTGCTTCGCGAACGTATCCCTAGTGACGCGAATGCACTGAGTAGCTGCAAACGCTGGGCAGTGTTTTAATAGCCCAAACCGCGACCCTTCTTCATTTTTTCTCCATTTTTTAGCGGGATTGAAGCTTTTGAGAGAGATTTTTGAGGAAACCAACGGGGAATAACTTGGTGTTAATATTATTGACTTCATAACTCGTTTATATGTGATTAAAGCTCTAATTAGTTGTGAAAAATTAGGAAAAATCAGTACAAAATGGGTAATTAGAGCTTGAGATTAAGAGACCTTAAAATGGGTATTTGAGGGGTCAATTGAACTTCGATTTCAGTGTTCTTGATATGCATAGACTCGTGGGAGGATGAGGATCATTTTGGATTAAATTTTATCAAGTTCCGATACGTGGTCTTGGGGGTCGGGTTTGGCCAACTTCGGGAATTGTGCCTAATTTTGATAGTTCTCAATTGGGGTTCGTCTCCCTAACATATTTTGATGTTATTGATGTTATTTGTGATAGACTCGGAGCATTTGGGAGACGATTAGAGGGGAAAGAGCACCGCAGAGTAGTTTCTTGGTTGTTTTGAGGTAAGTAACGATTGTAACTCCAAACCTGAGGGTATGAAACCCCGATATTTTATATTGTTTTGGTAAAATGGGTGATGCACATGCAAGGTGACGAGCGTGTGGGCGTGCACTGGTAGGGATTGAGACTTGGTCCGTCCCTTAGTTACTATTAAGTCGCGTATTCGATTTGAAACATTACGATAACCTGTATTTTAGAAATTTATACTTGTTTATGGGTTGTAAGCCATGTTTGGGGCCCTGTCCCGACCTGGTTCGACCCGCAGGGGTATTTTTACACTATTCTCACATCATCCTGATAGAACATTTGTGAACTCAGTCATGTTTACCACTTGTTGTTATTTTCACTGTTATCACACTGCTTTGAAACTGTGAGAGGTATTTTGGGCTGAGTCTCGTGAGCTGAGATGAATTGCCCGAGTGGCTTGTGAGGTTGACTGAGTGAGGTCGAGGGGCGAGTATGTGAGCATAGTTATGGATCGGGCTGCACGCTGCAACAATATAGATTATATATGGATCGGGCTGCATGCCGCAATAATATAGATTATATATGGATCGGGTTGCACGCCACAACAATATACATTATATATGGATCGGGTTGCACGCCACAGCAATATATATATTGGATCGGGCTGCACGCTGTAACAATTTAGCGCTTGGGATGTAAGATCCCCTCCAGGAGTCTGTACAATCCTAGGGAGCGCAGTCGACTATTACATGGATCGGGCTACACGCCGAAGCGTATGTTATATGGATCGGGCTGCATGCCGCAGCGTATGTATTATTGTGTATGTGTGTGTGTGTGTGTCTTGGATCGGGCTGCACGCCGTAGAAGTTGTTATATGGTACTTGATGAGTGAGATTGTTGAGTGTGCGCATTGACTTATGAGATTGGAGTCACGAGTGACTAAGAGGCTTGCCCGAGAGGCTTTATTGTGAGTGACACTTTGCCCAACTGGCTGATATTTTTATGAAACTACTGTTTTCACTTTTCTTTACACCGAGCCTCATTGATAAATGTTGAGTAATGTTTTATACAAGTTTAAACGGAAAAACTGGAGTTTTGTGAAAGCTTTGGTAAATGTGGACTCCTAACTTGATCTATTACCTTTTGATGCGTGGCTAGAATTCATAGTTTTAAGCATTATATACCTTATATTTTATGTGCTTTTGTGATAAAAAATACACGTTATATGTGCATAATCGGGTCTATTTCATTTGTAGGTGAATTGGAGATGGAAACCGAGCTAAATGGGTGCATAAACATCGGAAACACGCTCAAGAGTCGAAATGGAGTTACCCGGGCAATACCCGGGCGTTTGGCCCCTAAAGCCAGACATGCCTAGACTTTAAGGGGGCGTTTGGCCCTTAAGGCCAGGGTGACCCTTGCGTTAGCTAGGTGTTAGAACCCTAACGCCAGGCCTGCCCAGACGTTAAGAGGGCGTTTGGGGCTTAACGCCTGGGTGCCTGGTCCAGTCAACTCCGAGTTTTAAAGGTTTTTAAGTGTTTCCCGGTTGGAATAGAAGTATCCTACATGTTTAGGGTTTATCCCAAACGTATAAGTAGACCCAATAACTCAACTTTGAAGAGAGGATGCCATTTTTGGAGAGAATATACACACAAGGTCATTGAAGAAGCAAAGGATTATCAATTTTCTTCATCTTAATCTAGTATTTTCCCTTGATGCAAAGACGTATGCAATTGTTTAATTCTAGTATGAGTGGCTAAACACCCCTTGTTCTGGGGTTGTGATTTAGCCATGAATATTGTTATTCGATATTAACTTAACCTTGATTTTAATTCGCTCAATGTATGGTTGTTTTTTCAATTCTGCGTTTAATTGCTTAATTGTTTTGCCAGCAATTAGGTTCTATGTAGTATCTATGTTACGCTTGGGAAAGCCGTATATAGATTAGAGAAGAGTTGAAGAGAGCGCGATCTTAACCCTTCAGGGGAGCGGATTTGTTGTTAGGATAGGAATATACCTAGTCACCGTGCTTAATTAAACATCATAATCTTAGTGCGTTCATTAATTTCATAGGAATATAGGTGTTAATCTATTGAGAATAGGCGAGTAATACTTCGGGAGAAGGCTACGAGAGAAATTATTGATTAATTAGCAACCATGAGTGAATTATATGAAAAGGAGAGTTAATTAGAATGCAATATGAATGGTGAATTGATCACAACCCTGGAATATTTCTCTCTATTGAATACACAACAACATTCTCGTTACTTGATAATTAGTTCCTTTAATCATAGAATAAATTAGTTATATTCTTGGATTTTTTTTGGCTCGATTAAATAGCAACTAAAGTGATTCAATAAGTAGTTTACGCAAGTCCCTGTGGGTTCGACATTCGATTTAACATTATATTACTTGCTACGACCACGTATACTTCCGTGTGCGGTTTGGGACCAACAAATTTTTGGTGCCGTTGCCGGGGACTTGAATATTGACTACTTTTTAGTTACTTGCTTTAATTGTTTACTTCATTGAGTCTAACGTCACGTGATTTTTGCTCTAATCTCAGGAACTTCGAGTGAATGCGTAAGGTTAGAAGCCAGGATAGACTTGACGGCTTTGACCCCAAACCTGAGAGATCATTTCACAGGAGATTGTGAGAAGCAAGAGATACAGACAATCTTCAGGACTTCATCTGATTTCCTGTGAACATGGCAGAGGAACAACACATGGCGGTTCAGGAGGTGGCAATGCCAAGCATTGCTAATGTCACCTCCAGCATCGTGAAGCCCAGAATCACTGGGCACTTTGAGCTGAAACAGAGCATGATCCAAATACTTCATGTAAATGGGTAGTTTTTGGGTCTTCCTCACGAGGATCTAGAGCAGCACATTTTGAATTTCTTGGAGACTAGTGATACTTATATCACTAACGGGGTCACGCCAGATTATGTGAGGCTCACGCTTTTCCCATTCTTTATATTGGGCGAAGCAAAGCGATGGCTGAAGGCAGAACCAGCTAATTCCATCACAACATGGAACGATATGGCGAGAAAATTTCTGGCAAGGTTTTCCCTTCAGGAAAGACCGCAAAGATAAGGAGTGAGATAGTCTCCTTTAGGATGAAAATAGGTAAATCGTTATATTCAGCATGGGAAAGGTTCAAGGGGCTACTCAGAGACTTTCCTCATCACAATCAGACAAACGAGGTGTTAGTACACACTTTCATTGAGGGGCTCCATCCGCAAACAAAAATTGTGGTAGATGCAGCAGCTGGAGGTCAGGTGTTTGAGAAGAATTATGATGAAACACTTGCACTACTGAATAAATTCTCCAAAAGCAATCCAGACTGGCAAGGTGAGATGGGGAGAAATATGGTTCAGAAATCACCAGGGGTTCTTGAACTAGGTGTGGTTTCAGCATTGTCAGCCCAGATTTCCACATTGACTAACCAAGTGAATCAGATGAACCTGACCATTAACAAGCAACAATCTCAACCTGTGCAACAGACCCAACCAGTGCAACAGATTCATGTATTTTGTGAAGTCTGTGGAGAGGGTCATTCAAGTGAGTTATGCCCAGTTAATCTAGAGTCTGTCTGCTTTATGGGTAACGCTAATAGGGGACAAGCAAATAAATATGGAAACACCTATAACCCGAACTGGATAAACCACCCAAACTTCTCTTGGGGTGGAAATTAGAGCACTCAACATAATTACAGGCATCCAGCACCTCAACAGTAGTACAAACCACCTCAGGCGAACCATCAGCAAGACTTGAGGATATTATGAAGAGAATGATGAATGACCAACTTGCTTTCAATCAGAAAATAATGGCTGATCACCAAGCCCAAATTGTAGCCATGAGATACATAGAACGTCAAGTGGGGCAACTCGCCAGTTCTCAAAATACCCGACCAACGGGGGCTCTACGAAGTGACACTGAAGCTAATCCTAAAGCACCTATTAAAGCTATATCATTGGGAAATGGCAAGCAATTGGAGACAGTCCAGCCCAGTCAGAGAAAGTAGGTAAATGCTGATGAGAGACCAACCACTATTGAACCAACTTCAGACAACCCGAAAGAATTATATAAGCTAGCAAAGGAGGCGAGTGATGAGAAACCTCCACAATTTTTTCCAAGGCCATCCCCTCCATTCCCTCAAAGGCTACAAAAGGTGAAAGATAATGCAACATACAAAAAGTTCTTTGATCTCCTGAAGTAGGTACAAATCAATATTCCACTGGTAGACATTCTGCAGGAGGTACCCAAATATGCTAAGTATATCAAGGACATTGTGGCAAATAAACGAAGGCTGACTGAGTTTGAAACTATGGCACTCACTGAGGAAGTTAGCTCAAGAATTCAAAGCAACCTACCTCATAAATTAAAAGATCCGGGTAACTTTACTATCCACATCTCAATTGGTAAGCATGCAGTCGGGCGAGCTCTGTGCGATCTTGGGGCAAGTATTAATTTGATGCCACTATCTGTGTTCAAGAAGTTGGGATTGGGTGAACCACGCCCAACAACAATGATTTTACAATTGGCAGACCGCTCCCTAGCCCATCACGAGGGAGTAATTGAAGATGTGCTGGTTCAGGTGGGATCATTCATATTCCCAGCTAATTTCATTATATTGGATTATGAGCCTGATTTTGAAGTCCCATTTATTTTGGGGCGTCCATTCCTAGCTACAGGTCGAGCTATTATAGATGTGTGTGAAGGGAAGATGACAATGCGCGTTGGTGATCGAGTGGAGGTGTTTAATGCTTATAAGGCACTCAAGTTACCTATCCACTATGAAGAACTATCCATGATTTCTGTAGTGGAAAGCAAATCGGAGTCCATGGTTCCCTACATGAATCCTATTGACCCTCTTGAGCGGGTGTTGGTTGGGGATGCAGAAAACTGTGAGGATGAAACAAGGGAAGATATTGAGAAAATTCTTGAGGTGTCCTGCAGTTACCTCCACAGGCTAGGAAAATTTGAAGAGTTGAATAAGCATGTTACTCTAACCCTCCCTAAGCCATCTATTGAAGAGGCTCCAAAGCTAGAACTCAAACCTTTTCCACCACATTTACGCTATGCCTGTTTGGGGAACTCTAAAACATTGCCCGTGATCATCTCATCTAGCCTGACCAATACACAAGAACAGAAATTGCTTAGGGTACTTCGTGGGCAAAAAAAGGCAATTAGGTGGACCATCGCAGATATTAAAGGTATCAGTCCATCATTTTGTATGCATAAAATATTTTTGGAATACGAAATTCGCCCGAGTGTTGAGCAACAAAGGAGGCTGAATCCCATTATGAAAGAATTAGTGAAGAAAGAAGTCATAAAACTGTTGGATGCATGCATCATCTTTCCTATTTTTAATGGCAATTGAGTGAGCCCGGTTCAATGTGTACCCAAAAAGGGAGGATTGACCATTCTTGAGAATGAGAAAAATGAGCTAATTCCTACCCGCAGTATCACGGGTTAGAGAGTTTGCATAGATTATTGAAAGCTCAACAAAGCAGCCCGCACAGATCATTTTCCACTCCCATTCATTGATCAAATGCTGGACAGGCTAGCAGGGCATGAATATTTTGCTTTCTGGATAGGTATTCAGGTTACAATCAAATTGTCATATGCCTAGAGGATCAGGAGAAGACCACCTTTACTTGTCCTTATGGAACCTTCGCCTTCAAGCGAATACCATTTGGTCTTTGCAACGCACCAGCCACCTTCCAGAGAAGTATGATGGTGATTTTCACTGACATGGTGGGAAAATTCGTTGAAGTGTTTATGGATGACTTCTCAGTATTTGGGGCATCTTATGATAAATGTTTGAAAAACCTGAGCATGGTGTTGGCCCGTTGTGAAGAAACGAATCTGGTATTTAATTGGGAAAAGTGTCACTTCATGGTGCAGGAAGGCATTGTCTTGGGTCATAGAATATCTAAAAGTTGCATCGAAGTTGATAAGGCAAAAGTGGAGGTAGTTGAGAAACTATCTCCACCAAATGAAGTGAAGGGTGTCCGGAGTTTCTTGGGACACGCAGGATTTTATAGGCGCTTTATTAACGATTTCTCTAAAATTGCTACTCCATTGTGCATGTTGCTGGAAAAAGATATCAAGTTTAATTTTGATGCACCCTGCCTGAAGGCATTTCAGGAACTCAAGAAGAAATTGGTAACTTCCCCCATAATTGTTGCACCTGATTGGTCACTAGCATTTGAACTTACGTGTGATGCAAGTGACCATGCAATTGGGGCAGTGCTAAGCCAAAGGAAAGACAAGGTGTTTTATTCCATTTACTATGCGAGTAAGACCCTCGATGATGCATAACAGAATTACACCACCACTGAAAAGGAGCTGTTAGATATGGTGTGGGCCTTCGAAAAATTCCGGGCATACTTGGTGGGCACTAAAGTTATTGTCCACACAGATCATGCAACAATCAGGTATTTATTTACAAAAAAAGAGTCTAAAGCTAGATTGGTGCGCTGGGTTTTATTGTTGCAAGAATTTGATGTGGAAATAAGAGACCGAAAAGGCACTGATAACCAAGTAGTTGACCACCTGTCAAGGCTGGAAAATCATGATCATGTTGAGGAGGGTGGAGATATTAAAGAAGTCTTTCCTGATGAGCAACTTTTTGCTATAACCCAAGACCCTCCTCCGTGGTATGCCGATTATGCGAATTATTTTGTGAGCGGGGTATTTCCCCCGGAAATAAAATCTGAAGCAAGGAAAAGGTTCTTACGCGATGTGAAATTTTACTACTGGGATGAGCCCTACCTGTACAAAGAATGTGGTGATCAGTTAATGAGGAAATGCATTCCTAATGTAGAAGTGGAACGGGTGTTGTACGATTGTCATGCATCACCATATGGAGGTCATCATGGTGGAGATCAAACGGTAGCAAAAGCGCTACAATCTGGGTTCTTTTGGCCAACACTATTCAAAGATGCCCACGCATTTGTTAAAAAGTGTGACCAATGCCAGAGAATAGGAACGATAACAAGGAGACATGAGATGCCTTTGAATAATATCTTGGAGGTAGATATTTTTGATGTATGGGGGATAGATTTTATGGGTCCATTCCCATCATCCAGGGGACATAAATACATTTTGCTAGCAGTTTACTACGTGTCGAAATGAGTGGAGGCAATTGCATTGCCGACAAATGATGCCATGGTTGTCGCTGCGTTTGTGAAGAAGAATATATTCTCCAGATTTGGTACTCCACGAGCCTTGATTAGTGATGAAGGAACCCATTTTTGCAATCGGTTGTTGAATAACCTTTTAGCTAAATATGGGGTCCATCATCGAGTTGCAACAGCATATCACCCTCAAACAAGTGGACAAGCAGAGGTATCCAATAGCAAAATCAAGCAAATACTAGAGAAAACGGTGAGTGTGAACAGGAAAGATTGGGCTGCTAAG